>CM049808.1:6006107-6260463 GCA_027422405.1 Ptychobarbus kaznakovi | reverse complement strand
CTTAAGCAGCGCACTGTCTCTACTGGACCAGCACAAAGGGCTTTGAAAAAACCTGCTGCTGCTGCTGGAACAGCAAAGGTAGGCCATGGAGCAAAATCAGCCTGACCCCCCTGCCCCAGCCTACCTGCAACTCACCGGTGGCAAAAGGGTTGCACCATAATTGTCAATGGTAAGACTTACATTTTTTAAAGCAATTGAAGTTGAGTTTTCAAATTCGAGGAAGTACAGAAAGTAAGAAAGAGAATAAAGAAAAAGCAAGAAAACTTTGAGAGGCTGGTTGAGACCTGCTAATTGTCACACCTCTTGTACAGTGGGGGCAGCTGTTGTCTGCTGATTGATCGGTTTTTAATATCTCAGACTTGGTTTAAGTCACATGGTCAAGGATGAAAGACAAATGTAACCTGTGTGCTTTCTCTCTTTCATCTCTGAGCTTTACTCAGATTGTCCTCTGAGGATTGAGGATTGTCCTCTTCCTCTCTAACTGAGCTCTTCCTGGGTTGAAGGTCACTGAGCTAGACTCATGTCCCTCATGGCATCTCTCTCTATACTTCTCATGTGTTAAAGCTACATTTTATCTTTTTCATTCTCTATCTCAGGTAAAATTCCACACACACTACACACTGGCTATTATTAATTGTACACTTGTTAATAATTATTTCATCATGCAAATACTTTGTAGGTATTTCAAGAGAAACCTACGTCAGTACTGCTAATAAATTATTTATTCTGTTTGTTTTTTATTCCAGGTGAGCTCATTGGAGTGCAGTGTCTGTTCCAACAGACTGGTCAGGCACTGCAGGACATGAACCCAGACGCTGAGGAGACTGCAGAACTCATCGAGGAACTTAATGTGGCGAGATGAAGATGAGGGCTTCTGTGACATCAGCGAGGATCACACAATTGCAGATCCAGAGGTTGTTCTGTCACCACCCTCCTCCACACTTACACTGGGTTCTTCCACCCTGGTCCCTGACCCCACACAGTCTCCTTCATCACCTGGACCCTCTGGGACTGCTGTCTCACCTGTTCCCTATGAAACATCTGTTTCACCTCTCCCCTCAGAGCCAGAGGATGCTGGTCAGGATAATGATGAAGAGACAGTAAGTGCCACTCCTCTGTATTTATTTCAAATAAACTAGAAAAATTCAAACAAGGATGGATCAACATCTACTTCTTACTACTGCTTTAAATCAAGACTTTGCTCAGATTTTAAACTAAAGTCATTAGTAGGCAACAAAGATGCATTAAGTCAAATCTCAAGTTTTATTTCCGTAGTGCTTTGCACTATACATATTGTGTTAAACAGCTTCACATTGATACACAGGAAAATAACAAAATCAATGGTACTAGTTATGGAAATATGCATCAAACCAATGTGATGGAAAAAAAGTATATTTTGTGCTTGTGTTTTTGAATAGGCTGTTGACTACCAAAATGTCCCAGGATATCAACATGTGGACAGGCTACAGAATATCTGGTGGAGCTCCGGGGTCACACAGCCCTCAGCCTGACCAATCAGGAAGCCAACACCATAATTGCACTTTGGCAGAACCTGGATGACCGGGACAAGAAACGGGTGGTGTATGCAGCTTGACACCAGAAGAGACTGCAGAGTGGATGTTTCAGAGTACTAAAGATGCCCACTCAAACCCCTGGAGTAGAGAGCACCACCAGAAGTGTGCTGGGTACAAGCAGCGCTCCTGCTCAGTGGCCCGACTGTTGCCGTCTGGTGGAGACCATCTTCATCAGGCTTTGCACTATTCACCCAAGCCCCAAAAGAAAAGGCAAGGGAAAGCTGTCGAGATGGTCTCTGATCCTCCAAGACTAAAGAAGGATAAGGCAGCTTGTACTGGGCAACAGCTTGGTGATGGGAGGAACCTCAATGCAGCTGGTGGAGGTTAACCAGAACACCCTGATTCAGTGGTACAACAACAGACAGAAAAAGCAGGAGCTGTCTGTGTTGCTTCAGGGCATTCAGTTGCCTCAGACCCTCCCTGAAGCTCAGGAACCTCTCCAGGCTGCCAAACGCCCACGGACTGAGCCAGAACAACCAGCGGAGCAGCACCAGTACAAGCTACCAGAGAGCACAGCAGGTCAGGCAAAGCAAAGGCAGACTTCTACTGGACGACCCCCTCTCAGACCCAAGGCACCAGCACAGAGTCCTATGTTGGTTACGTCATCAGCACCTGGAGCATCAGTGCAGATGGTACCCAACATACTTATACCAGCAGCACCAGGTTTCCAGGGTGTGCCGATGCTTCAGGGTATGCCAGGGTTCCAGGGTCTGCAAATGGTTCAAAGACTGCCGATGGTCCAGGGAATGCCGATGGTTCAGGGTATGCCAATGCTTCGGGGAATCCCGATGGTTCAGGGGATGTCAATGATACAGTTACAGCCTACAGTTGCGCAGGGCACCAGTTTACAGCCTTCTGCACCAGCTGCCAGTCCGCAAGCCATGCCCAAGCGACCCTACAAGAGAACTGTAGAGGCAAACACTTGCAAGAAGTGTGGACAGTTTAAAACGAGTGCAACGGGACATAGCCAATACAGGGGCAGGGTGTACTGCCCACAGACTGAGACTGTTACAAAAGAACAGTGGTTAGAGGAAATGCGGAAAACCGTTTCCAAATAATTTATATATTTTTATTTATTGTAGTGTAACTATTGTTAATATTTGTGTTGAACATTATTTAACTTTTTATTTTAACTTATTTATTGTTTTTGAAAACTTGGTATTACCATTTAAATGTATCGTTGTTTGAAATCTTTATTTATTTAAGTCATTTCTGTCATTAGCATAATTGTAAGATAAAAAACTAATTGGCAAACGATAGTGTTTTGATTTGTACTTTTATTTTCATCTAATTTATCTTTTAATTTATTGTTTGAAAACTTATTTAACATTTAATTTATTTAATACTCATTACTGTTCTGTTGGCATAATTGTAAAATAAAAACAAATTGGCAAATTATTGCTTTTTGATTTTTACTTTCATAAAACAATATTTCACCAGTACACTACAAAAATAGACCATGTTTATAAAAAGATAATTTGTAATTTTTTTCATTCTTGTCAGACATTTTTCATAAAAAATAACAGATTTGTGTCTTGTATGAATGTAACCTAAAAAAATGCTTAATCATAATAAATAATAATACAACTACAAATAATAATATGCTTAATCAGAATAAACAATTCCAATCTACAACTACTAAATGACTAATAACAACACAAACACATTTCCATTGATATACTTTAATTTCCATGTCAATAATATCAAACAAAGTACATATGTACATTTGATTAGCCTTGAAAATACATTTATTTAATGAAATTAACAGTATTACAAAAAGTTGTCTTTAGCTGGATTCGAACCCACGCCTCGGTGAGCACCTGCAATAGGAAACAGTGTAATATAAATGCGTGGTTTTCCCGCGGGAAGAAACCGGAAATTGTATCACTGCGCGGCATGCTAAGGAAGAACTGTCTTTGAACGTCATATTTCACCCTTTCTTTTCTTCATTTTTCTTTTCTTCCCTTTCTCTTTTCTTCTTTCCTGCCTTTGATGGACTATTGTTCCCCAGCTTGAACGCAGCGCCTTAGACCGCTCGGCCACGCTACCCTCTGAGTATTTGTTTCACGGGTCGCTTCGACTTGGAATAGTCCGGCCCGATGCAGATTTTGCTAAAAAGCTGCAGTCTAATCCTCTTTGCGAATGACAAACCTGATTCCAAGAGGGTTAGCGCTTGTGGCTGTGTTGCTGTCACAACCAGTCTGAGATGTATTTGGAAGAACAGATCAACACAGAATTGACTCAAATCATCAGAAACGGAACCTAAAGTAGTCAGTAAACCATACAGGAAGGGTGTGGCCACAGGAGCAGGACTGAGTTAACCTGCCTTAGCAAGAAGGCATTCATCTGTGGGAGAGGACAAGGCTTCTTGTATGACTCGCATTTCCTTAGCAGGCCTGGCTGCTGGTAGGGAAAACATGCTCTCACAATATGATCAGACTTTCTCAAGTACACGCAGGGCCTCATGGCATTGGTTAAAAACAAAGCTGGCAGCGATGGGATTCGAATCCACGCCTCCATAGAGACTGGAGCCTAAATCCAGGGCCTTAGAACACTCGGCCACGCTACCCTGGCGGGATGCCCTTCATAGGCCCATTTCTGCCCTTCCACCCTCCATATATAAAGGCAAAGCCGGCCACGGAGCTTCTTCGTGAAACCCGTCGAGTGCAACCAAGGAAAGCTCTTTGCTTGGCCATGTCATCCACAAAAGTCTTCCAAAAAGGTTGCTCTGGCAGAGGTGGGATTCGAACCCACGCCCCCGAAGAGACTGGAATAGTCTGGCCCGATGCAGATTTTGCTAAAAAGCTGCAGTCTAATCCTCTTTGCGAATGACAAACCTGATCCCAAGAGGGTTAGCGCTTGTGGCTGTGTTGCTGTCACAACCAGTCTGAGATGTATTTGGAAGAACAGATCAACACAGAATTGACTCAAATCATCAGAAACGGAACCTAAAGTAGTCAGTAAACCATACAGGAAGGATGTGGCCACAGGAGCAGGACTGAGTTAACCTGCCTTAGCAAGAAGGCATTCATCTGTGGGAGAGGACAAGGCTTCTTGTATGACTCGCATTTCCTTAGCAGGGAAAACATGCTCTCACAATATGATCAGACTTTCTCAAGTACACGCAGGGCCTCATGGCATTGGTTAAAAACAAAGCTGGCAGCGATGGGATTCGAATCCACGCCTCCATAGAGACTGGAGCCTAAATCCAGCACCTTAGAACACTCGGCCACGCTACCCTGGCGGGATGCCCTTCATAGGCCCATTTCTGCCCTTCCACCCTCCATAAATGAAGGCAAAGCCAGCCACGGAGCTTCTTCGTGAAACCCGTCGAGTGCAACCAAGGAAAGCTCTTTGCTTGGCCATGTCATCCACAAAAGTCTTCCAAAAAGGTTGCCCTGGCAGAGGTGGGATTCGAACCCACACCCCCGAAGAGACTGGAATAGTCTGGCCCGATGCAGATTTTGCTAAAAAGCTGCAGTCTAATCCTCTTTGCGAATGACAAACCTGATTCCAAGAGGGTTAGCGCTTGTGGCTGTGTTGCTGTCACAACCAGTCTGAGATGTATTTGGAAGAACAGATCAACACAGAATTGACTCAAATCATCAGAAACGGAACCTAAAGTAGTCAGTAAACCATACAGGAAGGATGTGGCCACAGGAGCAGGACTGAGTTAACCTGCCTTAGCAAGAAGGCATTCATCTGTGGGAGAGGACAAGGCTTCTTGTATGACTCGCATTTCCTTAGCAGGGAAAACATGCTCTCACAATATGTTCAGACTTTCTCAAGTACAGGCAGGGCCTCGTGGCATTGGTTAAAAACAAAGATGGCAGCGATGGGATTCGAACCCACGCCTCCATAGAGACTGGAGCCTAAATCCAGCGCCTTAGACCACTCGGCCACGCTACCCTGGTGGGAAGCCCTTCATAGGCCCATTTCTGCCCTTCCACCCTCCATATATAAAGGCAAAGCCGGCCACGGAGCTTCTTCGTGAAACCCGTCGAGTGCAACCAAGGAAAGCTCTTTGCTTGGCCATGTCATCCACAAAAGTCTTCCAAAAAGGTTGCCCTGGCAGAGGTGGGATTCGAACCCACGCCCCCGAAGAGACTGGAATAGTCTGGCCCGATGCAGATTTTGCTAAAAAGCTGCAGTCTTTGCGAATGACAAACCTGATTCCAAGAGGGTTAGCGCTTGTGGCTGTGTTGCTGTCACAACCAGTCTGAGATGTATTTGGAAGAACAGATCAACACAGAATTGACTCAAATCATCAGAAACGGAACCTAAAGTAGTCAGTAAACCATACAGGAAGGGTGTGGCCACAGGAGCAGGACTGAGTTAACCTGCCTTAGCAAGAAGGCATTCATCTGTGGGAGAGGACAAGGCTTCTTGTATGACTCGCATTTCCTTAGCAGGCCTGGCTGCTGGTAGGGAAAACATGCTCTCACAATATGATCAGACTTTCTCAAGTACACGCAGGGCCTCATGGCATTGGTTAAAAACAAAGCTGGCAGCGATGGGATTCGAATCCACGCCTCCATAGAGACTGGAGCCTAAATCCAGGGCCTTAGAACACTCGGCCACGCTACCCTGGTGGGATGCCCTTCATAGGCCCATTTCTGCCCTTCCACCCTCCATATATAAAGGCAAAGCCGGCCACGGAGCTTCTTCGTGAAACCCGTCGAGTGCAACCAAGGAAAGCTCTTTGCTTGGCCATGTCATCCACAAAAGTCTTCCAAAAAGGTTGCCCTGGCAGAGGTGGGATTCGAACCCACGCCCCCGAAGAGACTGGAATAGTCTGGCCCGATGCAGATTTTGCTAAAAAGCTGCAGTCTAATCCTCTTTGCGAATGACAAACCTGATTCCAAGAGGGTTAGCGCTTGTGGCTGTGTTGCTGTCACAACCAGTCTGAGATGTATTTGGAAGAACAGATCAACACAGAATTGACTCAAATCATCAGAAACGGAACCTAAAGTAGTCAGTAAACCATACAGGAAGGATGTGGCCACAGGAGCAGGACTGAGTTAACCTGCCTTAGCAAGAAGGCATTCAAGGACAAGGCTTCTTGTATGACTTGCAGCCTCTTCCATCTGCGATGGAGGATGGTTCGAACCCACGCCCCCGAAGAGACTGGAATAGTCTGGCCCGATGCAGATTTTGCTAAAAAGCTGCAGTCTCCTCTTTGCGAATGACAAACCTGATCCCAAGAGGGTTAGCGCTTGTGGCTGTGTTGCTGTCACAACCAGTCTGAGATGTATTTGGAAGAACAGATCACACAGAATTGACTCAAATCATCAGAAACGAACCTAAAGTAGTCAGTAAACCATACAGGAAGGGTGTGGCCACAGGAGCAGGACTGAGTTAACCTGCCTTAGCAAGAAGGCATTCATCTGTGGGAGAGGACAAGGCTTCTTGTATGACTCCTTAGCAGCCTGGCTGCTGTAGGGAAAACATGCTCTCACAATATTAAAGGCAAAGCCAGCCACGGATGCTTCTTTTCGGTCGAGTGCAACCAAGGAAAGCTCTTTGCTTGGCCATGTCATCCACAAAAGTCTTCCAAAAAGGTTGCCCTGGCAGAATGGGATTCGAACCCACGCCCCCGAAGAGACTGGAATAGTCTGGCCCGATGCAGATTTTGCTAAAAAGCTGCAGTCTTTGCGAATGACAAACCTGATTCCAAGAGGGTTAGCGCTTGTGGCTGTGTTGCTGTCACAACCAGTCTGAGATGTATTTGGAAGAACAGATCAACACAGAATTGACTCAAATCATCAGCAACGGAACCTAAAGTAGTCAGTAAACCATACAGGAAGGATGTGGCCACAGGAGCAGGACTGAGTTAACCTGCCTTAGCAAGAAGGCATTCATCTGTGGGAGAGGACAAGGCTTCTTGTATGACTCGCATTTCCTTAGCAGGCCTGGCTGCTGGCAGGGAAAACATGCTCTCACAATATGTTCAGACTTTCTCAAGTACACGCAGGGCCTCATGGCATTGGTTAAAAACAAAGCTGGCAGCGATGGGATTCGAATCCACGCCTCCATAGAGACTGGAGCCTAAATCCAGCGCCTTAGAACACTCGGCCACGCTACCCTGGTGGGATGCCCTTCATAGGCCCATTTCTGCCCTTCCACCCTCCATATATAAAGGCAAAGCCGGCCACGGAGCTTCTTCGTGAAACCCGTCGAGTGCAACCAAGGAAAGCTCTTTGCTTGGCCATGTCATCCACAAAAGTCTTCCAAAAAGGTTGCCCTGGCAGAGGTGGGATTCGAACCCACGCCCCCGAAGAGACTGGAATAGTCTGGCCCGATGCAGATTTTGCTAAAAAGCTGCAGTCTAATCCTCTTTGCGAATGACAAACCTGATCCCAAGAGGGTTAGCGCTTGTGGCTGTGTTGCTGTCACAACCAGTCTGAGATGTATTTGGAAGAACAGATCAACACAGAATTGACTCAAATCATCAGAAACGGAACCTAAAGTAGTCAGTAAACCATACAGGAAGGATGTGGCCACAGGAGCAGGACTGAGTTAACCTGCCTTAGCAAGAAGGCATTCATCTGTGGGAGAGGACAAGGCTTCTTGTATGACTCGCATTTCCTTAGCAGGGAAAACATGCTCTCACAATATGATCAGACTTTCTCAAGTACACGCAGGGCCTCATGGCATTGGTTAAAAACAAAGCTGGCAGCGATGGGATTCGAATCCACGCCTCCATAGAGACTGGAGCCTAAATCCAGCGCCTTAGACCACTCGGCCACGCTACCCTGGTGGGAAGCCCTTCATAGGCCCATTTCTGCCCTTCCACCCTCCATAAATAAAGGCAAAGCCGGCCACGGAGCTTCTTCGTGAAACCCGTCGAGTGCAACCAAGGAAAGCTCTTTGCTTGGCCATGTCATCCACAAAAGTCTTCCAAAAAGGTTGCCCTGGCAGAGGTGGGATTCGAACCCACGCCCCCGAAGAGACTGGAATAGTCTGGCCCGATGCAGATTTTGCTAAAAAGCTGCAGTCTAATCCTCTTTGCGAATGACAAACCTGATTCCAAGAGGGTTAGCGCTTGTGGCTGTGTTGCTGTCACAACCAGTCTGAGATGTATTTGGAAGAACAGATCAACACAGAATTGACTCAAATCATCAGCAACGGAACCTAAAGTAGTCAGTAAACCTGAGTTATCCTGCCTTAGCAAGAAGGCATTCATCTGTGGGAGAGGACAAGGCTTCTTGTATGACTCGCATTTCCTTAGCAGGCCTGGCTGCTGGTAGGGAAAACATGCTCTCACAATATGTTCAGACTTTCTCAAGTACACGCAGGGCCTCATGGCATTGGTTAAAAACAAAGCTGGCAGCGATGGGATTCGAATCCACGCCTCCATAGAGACTGGAGCCTAAATCCAGCGCCTTAGACCTACGCTACCCTGGCGGGATGCCCTTCATAGGCCCATTTCTGCCCTTCCACCCTCCATAAATAAGGCAAAGCCAGCACGGAGCTTCTTCGTGAAACCCGTCTAATGCAACCAAGGAAAGCTCTTTGCTTGGCCATGTCATCCACAAAAGTCTTCCAAAAAGGTTGCCCTGGCAGAGGTGCTACTGGAATAGTCCGGCCCGATGCAGATTTTGCTAAAAAGCTGCAGTCTAATCCTCTTTGCGAATGACAAACCTGATTCCAAGAGGGTTAGCGCTTGTGGCTGTGTTGCTGTCACAACCAGTCTGAGATGTATTTGGAAGAACAGATCAACACAGAATTGACTCAAATCATCAGAAACGGAACCTAAAGTAGTCAGTAAACCATACAGGAAGGATGTGGCCACAGGAGCAGGACTGAGTTAACCTGCCTTAGCAAGAAGGCATTCATCTGTGGGAGAGGACAAGGCTTCTTGTATGACTCGCATTTCCTTAGCAGGCCTGGCTGCTGGCAGGGAAAACATGCTCTCACAATATGTTCAGACTTTCTCAAGTACACGCAGGGCCTCATGGCATTGGTTAAAAACAAAGCTGGCAGCGATGGGATTCGAATCCACGCCTCCATAGAGACTGGAGCCTAAATCCAGCGCCTTAGACCACTCGGCCACGCTACCCTGGCGGGATGCCCTTCATAGGCCCATTTCTGCCCTTCCACCCTCCATAAATAAAGGCAAAGCCAGCCACGGAGCTTCTTCGTGAAACCCGTCGAGTGCAACCAAGGAAAGCTCTTTGCTTGGCCATGTCATCCACAAAAGTCTTCCAAAAAGGTTGCCCTGGCAGAGGTGGGATTCTGGAATCCTCTGCGATGACAAGATTTTGCTAAAAAGCTGCAGTCTAATCCTCTTTGCGAATGACAAACCTGATCCCAAGAGGGTTAGCGCTTGTGGCTGTGTTGCTGTCACAACCAGTCTGAGATGTATTTGGAAGAACAGATCAACACAGAATTGACTCAAATCGTCAGCAACGGAACCTCAAGTAGTCAGTAAACCACACAGGAAGGATTTGGCCCCAGGAGCAGGACTGAGTTACCCTGACTTAGCAAGAAGGCATTCAAATGTGGGAGAGGACAAGGCATCTTGTCTGACTCGCATGTCCTTAGCAGGCCTGGCTGCTGGCAGGGAAATCGTGCTCTCAAAATATTTTAAGACTTTTCTCGAGTACACGCAGGGCCTCCCGACCTTGGTTAAGACCACAGCTGGCAGCGTTGGGATTCAAACTTTTTGAAAATTAGCCATTTTCTGCCCTTTTACCATCCAAAAATAGAGGCAAAGCCGGATGCGGAAATTCTTATGTGAAACCTGTCTAATGCGGCCAAGGAAAGATTTTTGCTTGGCCATGTCATCCACAAAAGTCTTCCAAATAGTTGCCCTTGGATTCAAATCACACCCCCAAAGAGACTGGAGCCTTAATCTATCGCCTAAGATCGCTCGGCCACGCTACCCTCTGAGTATTTGTTCCACGGGTCGCTTCGACTTGGAAAAGTCCGGCCCGATGCAGATTTTGCTAAAAAGCTGCAGTCTAATCCTCTTTGCGTATGACAAACCTGATCCCAAGAGGTTTAGCGCTTGTGGCTGTGTTGCTGTCACAACCAGTCTGAGATGTATTTGGAAGAACAGATCAACACAGAATTGACTCAAATCATCAGCAACGGAACCTAAAGTAGTCAGTAAACCATACAGGAAGGATGTGGCCACAGGAGCAGGACTGAGTTACCCAGCCTTAGCAAGAAGGCATTCATCTGTGGGAGAGGACAAGGCTTCTTGTATGACTCGCATTTCCTTAGCAGGCCTGGCTGCTGGCAAGGAAAACATGATCTCACAATATGTTCAGACTTTCTCAAGTACACGCAGGGCCTCATGGCATTGGTTAAAAACAAAGCTGGCTGCGATGGGATTCAAACCCACACCCCCGAAGAGACTGGAGCCCTAATCCAGCACCTTAGACCGCTCGGCTATGCTACCCTGGCAGGATGCCCTTCTTGGGCCCATTTCTGCCCTTCCACCCTCCATAAATAAAGGCAAAGACAGCAACGGAGCTTCTTCGTGAAACCCGTCGAGTGCAACCAAGGAAAGCTCTTTGCTTGGCCATGTCATCCACAAAAGTCTTCCAAAAAGGTTGCCCTGGCAGCGGTGGGATTCGAACCCATGCCCCCGAAGAGACTGGAGCCTTAATCCAGCGCCTTAGACTGCTCGGCCATGCTACCCTGGCAGGATGCCCTTCTTGGGCCCATTTCTGCCATTCCACCCTCCATAAATAAAGGCAAAGACAGCCACGGAGCTTCTTCGTGAAACCCGTTGAGTGCAACCAAGGAAAGCTCTTTGCTTGGCCATGTCATCCACAAAATGTTGCCCTGGCAGCGGTGGGATTCGAACCCACGCCCCCGAAGAGACTGTGTGGTTGAAAAACAGTATGATTTTATTAATCATTTAATAATTATTTGTCTGTTTCTATGAATGTCTCACATTGGATGTTTCACATTAAGAAGTGCTCTGCTAGAGAGAAGAAATGTTGGGCTGTGGCAGGCCTGTGAGTCTGCTGTGTACCAGACATCATAAATCAAGTTAAGATAACCGAGCATGGTACGGGCTGACACACACGGGTGGGGCGAGTGAACGGTCTATACAGGCAGAGGGCTGCAGAGAAAAAGCATTGCTTGTTACATATGTCTGCTAGCAGAACACTTCAAATGTGTGAGCAATCAGTATTGTTTGGGCTGAAGACAATTCTTCAATAAAACCTATTTATCCTTAAAACATCCTTCGACTCGACTATCTTCATCCAAGACTTCAACCACATTAATGGCGTCACGAACAGGATTCTGACGGATATCGATCGATTGACAATTGGCGAAACCAGAGCGAGTTCAGCCGGGAGGGGCAGACACTCTCTTGTCCGAGAAAGCTTGCGGTCCAGCCGACTCTCAGATAAACAAGGTAAGACAAAGATAAAATTACTTTGTCTAGTTAGGGACCATGTGTTTTTCCGGGTAGGTGAGAGTTATGGTCCTCTGGTGATAACTGAAAACGCTAAAATTATTCAGCCAAAAAATTGTTAGAAATCCCCAGAATCATTAAAAAAGAACACGAATTGAAGGTGGATGAAGATTAAAATGCTAAGAGAACTGAGAATGATGTGGTAATAATAAAATATAATTGAGATACGAGTTGTAATAGGAAATAATAATGATAAGGACCGAAACGCGTGTCCTATAAAAAGAATAAAATAGAACCGAGGCGCGTCTTCTATTTCTAAAAATACAACCGAGGAGCGAGTTGTATAATATAGCCGAGGTGCGAGTTGTATTAAAGGGAATCAAAAATAGGACCGAGGCGCGAGTCCTAACAATAGAACCGAGGCGCGTGTTCTATAAAAATACAACCGAGGCGCGAGTTGTATTTAGTGAAATCGACCGAGGCGCGAGTCGATTGATGACCCTAAAAATTAATTAGAACTGATTTAGAAGTTCTAAACTGAATGCAACTGAGTTCGAGTTGTTTTGAAATTAATTAGAACTGATTTAGAAGTTCTAAACTGAATGCAACTGAGTTCGAGTTGTTTGAAATTAATTAGAACTGATTTAGAGGTTCTAGACTGAATGCAACTGAGTTCGAGTTGTTTTGATAAAATAGAATAATAAAGAAAAAGGGATCACTGGTTAAACTATTTAGTATATAGTGTGGAAGAATTAATTCAAGAATGAATTAATAAGAATTAATGAACGAGAACCTAATATAAGTGAACTTACTGATAAACAGATCATAAACAGACTAATTTGTGACTGGGTAACATCTGTGAACGAACAGTAGAAAATTAAGAGCTGGGGAACTGCTAAAAAATTTATATTGACTGCTATTATTCACTAATTAGGATATAGAGATTAACTGCATAGATTAAATAAAAAGAGGTTAAACGCACATCACAAAACCCAAATAATCGAATTTCCTGTGTATGGTAGAAACTGAAACTCCGCTGCTGTGGGCAGATATTGACTTTCATTTAGGCCAGAGGCAAAAGTGCACGGCAGTAACCATCTGTTTCCAAGGGTAGGAGCTGTTTACCACACAAACCCAGACAGACATGAATGAGGATAAAAAAGCTATTAGGAATAACTATAGCTAAATCACCTTTGGAATATATAATGGGGAAAAATCTAAAATATGAGGAGGAGCTAAGGCAATGGAGCAAATCAGTATCAGACAAATTAAAAAAAGGAAAAGCTGAGACTACGTGGCCGGAGGGAGGAACCTGGGATAGTCAAAATATAGAAGAAACAGAAAAATGGTTAAATATGAAAAAAGAAGAGGGTAAAGGAAAGGTTAAACTAAAAAGGCAGCTGAGGGCTAGCATGATGGGTAAATGGAGAAAGTATAGGAATGTGTGGAGAGTTGAGGTTGATAAATTAATGAGGGAAACAGTAGAAGCTACGGGTGGGGAAAAGTCAGCTGAAAAGAAGGCTAGCCTTAACCCTCTGCCCAGAAAGGGAAAAAAGATACCGAGCACCCCGCCTCCATACAATGAAAAACTGACCATGTCTGAGCTTCCAGCATTTTGCAAAAGCAAAGAAAAGCATGTAGGAATATATCCTGTGATTTCAGATGGAGAAGAGACCACAGTGAAGGTAGTGGCAGGAATGCTTAGATTAAAAAGCGTAAATCAAACGGAAGATAGTGACAGTATGACTGGCCAGAGAGAGTCAGAACAGGCCCAAATAAGGGAAGACCGACAAGATAGGAGAGGGAGGGGCAGACAGATGAGTAACTTTGAACCAAATGCAGAAAGCACCCCATTTGAAAAAACTGGAGCAAGGGAATTAGGAGCAGATTTATTAGAAATAAGTGAACAAGCAACTGAACTGGTAGATGAAATAGCAGACAAACACGAGGAGTTAACCAAAAAAATAAATGAAAGACTAATGGAGGAAAACCTCCTTAAAGAATTAAGAAAGATGGAACTCCAAAATATGAAAGAAAGACAAAAGGGAAACTGGGATGAGCAAACTTATTCAGATGGGTGGAACCAGCCTAAATTAAAGTTTAATATGGAAAAATCCAAAAATAAAGATGCATTAAAAAAATATAGAGAAAGAGAGGCAGCAGAGACAACAGGTACCAGGTCAGGTAGGAAATATAAAGAGACATTTAAGGGAGCAAAAATTATGCCATTATTAGTGGAAGGAACACAGCTGAAATATGTACCATGGGGAGGTAGGGACGTAGAAACATTAAAATCAAAGCTACCGAACCTGAGGGATGGGGCGAATAAATGGATTGCCTCTTTTGAGGATGAGACAGTGGGAGATATGATTGCGGTAGGGGATATTAAAGTTGTGCTGTCTAAGGTATTAACCAGGCAAGAGATGGAGGATATACTGGAGGACGCTGGCATGAAGGATGCTGTGGGCTGTGAGGATTACAATGGTCAATCCCTAAATACGTACCGTGCTGAATTATGGGGGACATTGAGAGACAGGTTTCCCACAAAAATGTCCAAAAACAGGCAGCTGACGAAACCACTGACGTCTGAGGATAATTTCGATCAATGGATAAATGAGCAGGTGCAACATTGGCGAAATATGACTAATGAAAATGTGACTTTTGATAAATCTTCCCTGTGTGCACAGCTGTTTAGAAGTGCTGTAAAGGAGGTGTTGCCTATCTCAGTACAGGGTAAACTGAGAGACATACCAGGACTGGATGAGATGGACCACGATCAATGGTCTGAGACTGTGAGACATTTCGTTAAAACTCACCAGGAAGCAGAACTAGCTCTGGAAAAGCAGAGCAGAGAGGTCACTCGAAAGCTAGCACAAGCTAACCTGGAGCAGCTGAAAAAGGACAAAAAACTGAAAGGTACGTACGTAGTGAGGGGTGAGGCTGGAGTGTCTGAGGAGTCCACAGGGGGAAAAGGGCTGGGTCAGAAAGTAGAACCGACATCAAAGCCAGGGGACGGCCAAAGTCAGCAAAACCCCCAACCTATAGTTGTAAATGTGCAGCTACCACAGGGGTACCATCCTCAGGCTCAGGGAAGCTATAGAAGAGGATCAGGGCGAGGCAGGCCAATGACAAGAGGAAGAAGTGATGTAGGAAGAGAGAGAATAATTAAAGACAGGCAGTCAGTGGAATGCTATGGGTGTCATCAGCTAGGACACACCAGAGCCGAGTGTCATATAAACCCATGGCCAGATCAACAATAGGAATTTTCGGAGAACCCTACTGTAGGCCAGCACGTGGTGTTATCAAAAAGCGAAGAGGAGGAACCAATTATAGAGTGTAAAATTAACGGAAAAATAGTTGAAGCAATGGTGGATACTGGGGCCACCTACACTTGCCTAAAACCCTCCGAAGTAAGATTGGTAAAATCTAACACCCTGATACGAACAGTGGGATTCTCTGGAAACAAAACAAGCATAGCTATGAGCCAACCAATTGACATAGAAATAGAGGGAAAAACAGTGAGAACGCAAGTACTAATGGCAGAGCATGCTCCAAATTTGATAGGAAGAGATGTACTGTGCGCTTTGGATGCAAAAATAACCATGACACCACGGGGACTGGCACTACAGTGTCCAGTAAAAGAAGAAAAAACTGAAAACCAGACAGTCAGATCAGTGGCCTACTGGGTTACAGCAGAAGAGATAATGAAAAAAGGTCAGAAAGAAATAAAACACAGGAAAGGGAGACTGCCGAGATTAAAAGGACACTGTACAACAAGATACAGTGAGGGAGGAAGAGACAAAAAATATGAGAAAGAAATCAGGATAGGAGAAAAAATAAATCTTACCACAGACGGGATAATCATTTCAAACGTAGGGGCAGCTGTGAGGCTCAGAAGGGTAGAAGGATTTAAAGTGGAAGAAAGTTGCCCACATGTTAGCCTGTACGTTTATGGAGATCACAGAGCCAGGGAATTAGGCAGAGAAGTTCAGAAATGGATTGGGTAAAGACCCAAGGGTACTGGGTGAGCAGCGATGGGGAAATGGAGCTATATAAATTTGACATGTCAGAGGAAGGCACCAGAGAGGAGATAATGATGATGGAGGAATATGCAGAAAAAGAAATGATGGGAATAATACCAGAAGAGCTGTGGGCCAAAGGGGATTATGGCATAGGAAAATTAAAGTGCAATCCAATAGAAATTAAGCAGGGTAGCCAAAGACCATTCAGACAGCAATATAAAGTAAAACAAGAAGCAGAAGAGGGAATTGAGCCAGTAATAAGGGGACTAAAAGAAGCTGGTATACTGGTGACTGTAAAAAGTGCATGTAATACACCAATATTACCAGTAAAAAAAACAAACGGCAAATGGAGAATGGTGCATGACCTAAGGGCTGTGAACGATGTGGTACAAGAAATAGAGGCGGTAGTACCTAATCCTTACCAGCTGTTAAACGATATTGGAGACAAACACGAATATTTCTCAACAATACGTCTGCATTTTTCACCATACCATTAAGTGAGCAAAGTAGACATTTGTTCGCATTTACCTGGAAAGGAGAGAAATGATCATACTCAAGGTTACCCCAGGGATTTATACACTCTCCACACATATTTAATCAGATATAAAAAAATGAGATACAGTTACAGGCAGACCCTAGAGCAGTATGCATACAATATGTCGATGACATTTTAGTGGGACATGAAACCTATGAAGGATGTTTAAGAAAAACAGAAGAAGTGTTAAAAGAGTTACACAAAATAGGCATGAAGGTATCAAAAGACAAACTAGTAGTGGCAGAAAAAACGTTGTGTACCTAGGAAGAAAGATCAGCAAAGGGAAAAAAGGTTTGGCTGACAAAAATATAGAAACAATTAAACTATACAAAAAACCAAGAATAGTGAAAGAAATGATGGGATTCTTCGGAACTACGGGTTTTTGTAGCGAATTCATTACAGAATATGCAGAAAAAGTCAAGGAATTGAGAGAAATTATGAAAAGAGCAGGTATGAAAGATTTAAGAGCAGAACTAAAGTGGACTGATGAGGGAAACAAACAATTTGAAAACATAAAAAAGGAAGTAATAATGGTAACCAGAGCAGGAATGATTAACTATGATCAACCATTTTACGTAGATGTGGCAATGAAAAAGGGAGGCCTAGCCACAGCAGTTCTATTTCAGGGAGAAGGAAAATACAAACGTGCACTTGGATGGTACTCTACTTACTTACAGGGTTTAGATGATTGGACTGACTGTGAAAAAAACTTGGAGGCAGTATTTTGGGCTTATCACAAGGTGAGTAAGCTAACCCTAGGAGGGAGAGTAGAAATAAGATCAACACATGAGGTAATGGGAATAATTGAACAAGCCAGATTCAACCTGAGTGTAGGACGTAGAATGAGATATTTGGAATTGTTGGAGAAACACAACCTAACTGTTAGAATAATCAAAACTAAAAATGAAGCCAGCAGACTGTTGTTCTGTGATGAGGGAGAGCCTCATTGTTGTGAAGATGAGGGCATAAGAGACATGAAAATAAGACCAGACTTAAAATGTGACCTAATGGAAGGTACCAGAACCCTATTTGTAGATGGATCATGCGGAAAAAATTAGAAAGGGGTAAGTGAGATGGGGTATGGAATAGCAGAATGGATGGATGGACATCTAGAAGAGCTAAGAGGAATAAAAATAGAAAATGGAATTATGTCAGCCCAAAGAGCAGAAATAATGGCACTAACAGAGGCGTGTAGGATACTAGAGGGTGAGAAAGGAACCATATTTATAGATTCAGCTTATGGGTTTGGAGTGTGTCACTATTATGGAAAAATATGGGCTAGAAATAACTTTAGGAAGACTAATGGAAAACCAATCAAGCATGAAAAAGAGATCAGGGACCTGTTACAATCATGCTTGGGGCCCACGGAACTAAGTATAGTGAAGTGCGATGCACATCAAAAGGGGGAAGATAAGATCTCGTTAGGGAATAACTTTGCAGACCAAACAGCAAAAGCAGCAGCAAGAAGAGAAACAGAACCAGGAAAAGGGATGTTAGTATTAACCAGGGCTCAGATAGCTAAAAAAAACTGAATGCATACAAATAAGAGGACCAGAAGAGACAACCAAAGATCAACAAAAACAAGCTGGAGAGCAGGAAAAATTAGAATGGAAACTTAGAGGAGCAAACAAAGTAGGGGAAATATGGCGAACGCCACAAGGGCAGGTACTGGTGACAGAACAATTGGAACAGATGGTCCTGTCACAAGCACATGGAGCAGGGCACAATAATATGACGGAAATGATAGATACAATAATCAAACAAAACAACATGTGGTTTCCTAGAATGCAAGAGAAAGTTAATGAGTTTGTAACATAATTTCATTCTCAGTCTCAAGGCAGAGTCGAACGAATGAATCAAACACTAAAAGGAAAGCTTTCCAAAATATGTGCACAAACAGGCCTGAATTGGGTAACAGCGCTACCAATAGCCCTAATGGTGATAAGGGGAAGTACGAACCGCGAAACTAAATTGACACCTCATGAAATGGTTACGGGAAGGAGAATGCCAAGAGGAGACAGAGAAACGATAGAAATAGAAGACATAGACAAAATTGAAAAGTGAATTAGATAAATATGTGGCAACTCTAACTAAAATTCATGCAAGTATTTTTCAGACTGAATCCCGACCAAGAGAGACTCCAGACGAATCAAACAGAAGTGGACCGATAGCAGTGGGGTATCTGGTCTACATAAAAGTGTATTGAAGGAAGTGGGACGAACCCAGATGCGAAGGACCGTATGAGGTGACATCTGCCACTCCCACATCAATCAAAGTGCAGGGATCAAACTTCTGGTACCACATTTCACACTGCCTTAAAATAAACACGAACAAAAGCGAGGTAATAACACACGAAGCTAAGAACCTGTTCGAAAGCCCTGAGGAAGAAGCATTGGGTCACTGCATAAGTAAAGACTGTGCCCTAGGGGCAGGAATAGCCTTAGAATTTAGAAACAGATACGGGGTAGAAGAATTAGTGGAACAACAAAAGGGGGTGGGAGAGTGTGCATATGTAGAAAAGAAAGGAAGAAGGATACTACACTTAATTACCAAAGAAAAAGCGAGTGACAGACCCACTTATGACAACTTGGAACAGAGCTTAAGAAATGCCAGAAAGATCTGTCTAGAGCAAAACATAACCACATTAGCTATCCCAAAAATAGGGTGTGGATTGGACAGATTAGAGTGGTCCAAAGTAGAGGCATTAGTTAACAAAAATTTTGGAGAATCAACCATACGTGTAAAGGTTTATACTCGTCCAAATGAGGATGTGGTGGTTGATAGTGATAGGACTGATGGAACTTAAGGGGATAGTGGGACAAGCGGCTGTGACAATAACGGCTGTAGAAAACAAAGAAAAGACAGTACAAATTGACCTATGTGACATAGTTAACTGTGGTGGAAACAAGAGAGCATGGAGGGGGTATGACGTGTATGGGTGTGTATGGCCTTCGACCGTTCACACTCCTACGGGACCCTGGTGTCACACATGGCATGATGTGAATTGGAGCACCAAACCAAATTACAAGATAACCAATAGAAATATCATAACCAATAAAATTAAAATATTCAGGGGTCATGGAGTAACAAAAGAAAATATAAATCCCCTGATAATAACAATAAGTCCTCTAAATAAGATGGATATATGGGTGACGATAGGAGTAGATGTGACTGGGACAGACCCAATGGGACTAATAAGGATAATAGTCAGCCAGACAGGAATCACCGCGGCAACTCCATTGATAAGACCAGGAGTGTTGGAAGAGAGAAAGGTAATAGTAAAAGAACTAGGCCAGGTAACAATAGAAGATACATTCGCAATAGAAACAGGGTATGGAGATAGAAATGAGTGGCTGGAATGGGTAAAATATACGGCAAGAACAATCCAGGCACAAGGTTGTTATTTCTGTGCAGCTGCACGACCAAATTTGGCCACAATGCCAGCATTGGGAAAAAGTCAAACATGCCTTGTAAGATTATTTAGTCAGGAAAATATAACAGGGTGTGAGGCGGATGAAATCAGATACCCCGCACTAAAACTATCAATGCCTCCTAACGTAGTGGCCTATAAAAATAATTACACTTGCTATGAAAGAACCGAAGGAAGCATAGATAGGAAAATATTTGGGCCAGGGTGGTGTAGTAGAACAATAAAGGAAAATGAGACAGAGGTAGGAATACTGGTAAATCACAATCTAACACGAGCAGATATGTGGTGGTTATGCGGCGACCTGAAAATAAGAAGGAACCTACAAGGTGTTTGGAAGGGACAGTGCACACCTATAAATATGGTAATGCCGTTCAAAATAATAAAAGGCGTAGCAGGGGACATAAAGGAAGAACTAAAACGAGTTAAACAGTTAAGTAGGACAAAACGTGCAGTAACATCCCCAGGGGGATCATTTGATAATAGAGTATGGATTGATAGCATAGGAGTACCTAGAGGGGTGCCAGATGAGTTTAAAGGAAGGGACCAAATAGCGGCAGGATTTGAATCACTTCTTTTTTGGTGGTCAACTATCAATAGGAATGTGGACTGGATCAACTACCTCTATTACAATCAACAAAGGTTCGTAAACTACACCACACTAGCTGTAAGAGGGCTTCATGAGCAATTAGACAAAACCTCGCTAAAGACAGTACAAAATAGAATAGCGTTAGATATGCTTTTGGCTGAGAAAGGAGGGGTGTGTAGAATGATAGGTTCAACCTGTTGTACCTTTATCCCAAATAACACTGCCCCAGACGGTAGTATCACTGTCTAAAGAATGGGCTGAGAACTCAGGAATAGACAATCCACTCACTACTATTATGGAAAAATGGTTTGGAAAATGGAGTGGGTTGCTGACCTCAATATTCACGGCCATTATGGTGGCAGTAGCAGTGCTGGGTCTGTGTGGGTGCTGTTGTATACCATGTATAAGGGGTTTGGCACAACGTGTGATTGAAACTGGAATGACTAAAGTAATGGCAGTGAGGGCAGAAGAAATGACCCCCTTGCAGGAAGAATTAGACTCATCCGAGGACTGGGAAGAGGAGAGCTGTGCAGTGTAATAAGACTGCGAGGAGGAATAACAAGGCCAGGCAACAACCACCAGGTGCCAGTAACCTAGCCTACGGCCAGGCTCTCTACCTAGCGTAAAGCTAGTGAGCTGAAGACAGCGAAGATGCATTTTTTACACATACATATTTAGGAAATATAATGTTAGGTCCGTCTATATTAAAGGACAACAATCACAAGTACTAACTGTATTGTTTAAACGTTAATGAGGATTGGAACTCCTCAAAAGGGGGATATGTGGTTGAAAAACAGTATGATTTTATTAATCATTTAATAATTATTTGTCTGTTTCTATGAATGTCTCACATTGGATGTTTCACATTAAGAAGTGCTCTGCTAGAGAGAAGAAATGTTGGGCTGTGGCAGGCCTGTGAGTCTGCTGTGGACCAGACATCATAAAATAAAGTTAAGATAACCGAGCATGGTACGGGCTGACACGCACGGGTGGGGCGAGTGAACGGTCTATACAGGCAGAGGGCTGCAGAGAAAAAGCATTGCTTGTTACATATGTCTGTTAGCAGAACACTTCAAATGTGTGAGCAATCAGTATTGTTTGGGCTGAAGACAATTCTTCAATAAAACCTTTTTATCCTTAAAACATCCTTCGACTCGACTATCTTCATCCAAGACTTCAACCACAACTGGAGCCTTAATCTAGTGCCTTAGACCGCTCGGCCACGCTACCCTCTGAGAATTTGTTCCACGGGTTGCTTCAACTTGGCATAGTCCGACCCGATGCAGATTTTGCTAAAAAGCTGCAGTCTAATACTCTTTGCGAATGACAAACCTGTTCCCAAGAAGGTTAGCGCTTGTGGCTGTGTTGCTGTCACAACCAGTCTGAGATGTATTTGGAAGAACAGATCAACACAGAATTGACTCAAATCATCAGCAACGGAACCTAAAGTAGTCAGTAAACCATACAGGAAGGATGTGGCCACAGGAGCAGGACTGAGTTACCCTGCCTTAGCAAGAAAGCATTCATCTGTGGGAGAGGACAAGGCATCTTGTATGACTCGCATTTTCTTAGCAGGCCTGCCTGCTGGCAGGGAAAACAGGCTCTCACAATATGTTCAGACTTTATCAAGTACACGCAGGGCCTCATGGAATTGGTTAAAAACAAAGCTGGCAGCTATGGGATTTGAACCCACATCTCCATAGAGACTGGAGCATAAATCCAGTGCCTTAGACCACTCGGCCACACTACCCTGGTGGGATGCCCTTCGTGGGCCCTTTTCTGCCCTTCCACCCTCCATAAATAAAGGCAAAGCCGGCCACAGAGCTTCTTTGTGAAACCCGTCGAGTGCAACCAAGGAAAGCTCTTTGCTTGGCCATGTCATCCACAAAAGTCTTCCAAAAAGGTTGCCGTGGAAGGATTCGAATCCACGCCCCCAAAGAGACTGGAGCCTTAATCCAGCGCCTTAGACTGCTCGGCCACTTTACCCTCTGAACATTTGCTCCACAGGTTGCTTCGACTTGGCATAGTCCGGCCCGATGCAGATTTTGCTAAAAAGCTGCAGTCTAATTCTCTTTGCGTATGACGAACCTGATCCCAAGAGGTTTAGCGTTTGTGGCTGTGTTGCTATCACAATCAGTCTGAGATGTATTTGGAAGAACAGATCGACACAGAATTGACTCAAATCATCAGCAACGGAACCTCAAGTAGTCAGTAAACCACACAGGAAGGATTTGGCCCCAGGAGCAGGACTGAGTTACCCTGCCTTAGCAAGAAGGCATTCATCTGTGGGAGAGGACAAGGCATCTCGTCTGACTCGCATGTCCTTAGCAGGCCTGGCTGCTGGCAGGGAAAACGGGCTCTCAAAATTTTTAAGACTTTTCTCGAGTACACGCAGGGCCTCCCGACCTTGGTTAAGACCACAGCTGGCAGAGGTGGGATTCAAACTTTTTGAAAATGAGCCGTTTTCTGCCCTCTTACCATCCAAAAATAGAGGCAAAGCCGGGTGCGGAACTTCTTATGTGAAACCTGTCTAATGCGGCCAAGGAAGGTTCAAGGTTCAAGGTTTCTTTATTCGTCACAAACTAAATTATACAGGGTATAATCAGAAGTGAAATGTAAATCAAATCAGGTCCGCTCAGTGGACAGTGCAAAAGAATAAAAAATAAAAATTAAATACAAGTAACACAACACAAGAGCATATATATAAATATAGGTAAAAAAAAGATAAATAAAGAGTAAATGTGCAATAGAATAAAAAGTGCAAAACAAATAAGATATGCAAAACAAGTAAGATGTGCAAAACAGTATACTGGGACTTAATAAATAGTAATATAAACAGGGATGTGCAAGAGGGATGTGCAAACGGGTTGTACCGGTATGTACACATAGCAGCAATACGGATGATGAGAATATGAATGTTTTACAGTTAATAAATGAGTCTTGTAAATGTTTATGAAACTGAGTTTGTGTTAAGGAGCCTGATGGCCTGAGTGAAGAAGCTCCTCCTCAGTCTCTCAGTTTTTGTCATCATGCTCCTGAAGCGCTTGCCAGATGGCAGTAAACAGAAAAGATGGTTACCGGGGTGATTTGAGTCTTTGAGGATTTTAGCAGCTTTGCTTTTGCAGCGTTTGAGGTAGATGTCCTGCAGAGAGGGGAGAGCAGACCCTGAGATGCGCTCAGCCAAGCGCACGACTCTCTGTAGAGCTTTGCAGTCCTGATTTAATGAGTTACCATACCACACAGAGATACACTGAGTCAGTACACTTTCTATGGCCCCTGAATAGAAAGTTTTCAGGATTGTTGGTGAGACCCTGAATTTCCTCAGCTGTTGCAGATGGCACAGTCTTTGCCTGGCTTTCTTAACCTGAGTCTGAATGTGTGTAGTCCATGTCAGGTCCTCGGAGATGTTTACACCGAGGTACTTGAAGCTACTCACCCTCTCCACAGGGGTCCCACTGATCATAAGAGGAGTGTAGGGCCGCTGCTGTCTCTTCCTGAAGTCCACGATCAGCTCTTTAGTTTTGCTCACGTTCAGAGAGATACAGTTGGCCTGACATCATGATGTGAGTCTCTCTACCTCATCCAAGTATGCGGCCTCATCATTGTTGTTAATGAGGCCCAGAACCACAGTATCATCAGCAAATTTAACGATAGAAGTGGAGCTGTGAGAGGACACGCAGTCGTGAGTGTATAGAGAGTAGAGCAGGGGGCTCAGGACACAGCCCTGTGGGGCTCCTATGTTCAGGGTGATGGAGTTGGAGGTGAACTGGCCAACTTTCACCACTTGTGGTCTGGCGGTGAGGAAATCTTGAATCCAGTCACAAAGTGAAGAGGTCTGAGAGTTTAACAGCCAGCTTGGTGGGGACTATAGTATTAAAAGCGGAGCTATAGTCGATGAAAAGCAGCCTTACATAGTTGCCATTTTTGCTGTCAATGTGAGTGAGGGACGAGTGCAGGACCTGAGAGATGGCATCATCAGTAGACCTATTTGGCCGATAGGCAAACTGAAGAGGGTCCAAAGTAGCAGGGATGGAGGAGCAAATGTGGTTCTTTAATAGTCTCTCAAAAACCTTCATGACTGTTGATGTGAGGGCAACTGGATGATAGTCATTCAGGCAAGAGGGTTTACTGTTCTTAGGCACAGGGATTATGACAGATTTTTTAAAGGAGGTGGGAACAACAGAGGTAGCGAGGGACTCATTAAATATGGATGTAAACAAACCAGCAAGCTGATCAGCACAGGACCTCAGAACGCGGCCAGTAATCCCATCAGGTCCTGCTGCTTTTCTGACGTTCACTCTCTTTAGTTCCCTCCAAACCTCGTCCTCTGACAAAGTGATAACATGATCATCGCTGCTCTGTCTGCTGCTTCCTGAGGCGCTGATCGGCAGAGTCGCGCCGCCATTACATTCAAAGCGGCCGTAGAAGGTGTTTAGCTCTTCGGCCAGCAACGGATCTGCTCTCTCCTCTGCAGAGGAGTTATTTTCAGAGGAACAGATGGTCTTCAGTCCCTGCCACATGCGTCGAGAGTCATTGAGCTGGAAATGTGACTCAATTCTCTCCCTGTATCGGTGTTTAGCAGCTCTAACTGCCCGTCGGAGAGCGTAGCACGATGCTTTGTACTCACTCATGTTTCCTGACAAAATACAGTTCGATGGTTTACCACATCGAACACAAAGCCAAGCTAGTGTCTGCCTGTGGTGGAATGTAAACAGCAGTAGCCACAATCGATGAAAACTCCCGGGGCAGATAGAATGGGTGGCAGATAATGGAGAGATGTTCCAGATGAGGCGAGCAGGAACGCGACAGAATGGATATATTCCTGGGGTCACACCATTTCTTGTTAATCATGAAACACACTTCACCTCCAAAGGATGTTACAGTCCCTTATGTCCCATTGGAAACTTATCCTGGCTCTAAGATCGTCCATCTTATTTTCCAGGGATTGGACATTAGCGAGCAGAATACTCGGTAGAGGAGGACTGTGAGCCCTTTCCCTCAGTCTGTTGCAGATTCCAGCACGTTTCCCGCAGTGTTTCTTTCGCCTCCTGGGGTTATTCAGGTCGCCTTTGTTCTCCTCGGTGTTCCGAAGTATCTCCAATGGCCACGTTGGATTCGTGGATAAAGTGTCCTGAAACAGGTTAGTGTAGCGGTGTCCAATGTCCAAAAGTGTTCTTTTGTCGTAAATAAATAGTGCAGACGTAATGCGTGTAAAAAGAGAAAGTAAAAATACGTAACAAAGTCAATAAAAGCACAATTTGAGCAGAGCTATCCGAACGTCGACTGAACACAGCAGCACCATTTTGGATCTTGCTTTTGTGGGGGGAAAAAAGCATTCCTGTCTCAGCAGGTAAAAAAAAAAATCACACATGTTTTTTTTGGGGGGGGGTCAGATTTTGGTTTTATCAACTAGCTAATCAAATGTGTTCATTAAACTTTAATCATTACTGCTTGCTGTGGCGATATGACAATATAAATGCGGGCGATGATATAAAGTGTAAATCGATTGAACCTATTTTTCTTTATCATTTACATATCGCTGTGGTATGCAAATATCTGTGGAGCTTCTAGTGGGCAGGAGCTATTGACACGTCAGAACGATAAACAAACATGGATAAATGAGTAATAAGCAGCTTTCTGTGTGTGTGTACCCAAAGACAATTATAACTATAATGCTAATAATAAATATTTTTTTTTATTGTTCTAAGGGCATACTAACACTAGTCACAGCTGCCTTGTACTAAAGCCCAATCGCGATTGTCCTTTCGCTAACAGACAGATATCACAGGATTATTACAGAGGCAGCTGAGGATAATGGTGGAATTTACAGTTTTACTCACAAACTACAATACATGTTCATCAATAAGATGAGAACCAGACCCATTATAAATCTAAATTTACTCAAATTAAATTAATTGAAAAGTGTGATTTCCAAGTAGTTATAAAGATTTTTGCTGTTATAATGATAACAATAGCGCATACAAAAATAGCATATTAAAGGTGGGGTAAGCAATTTCTGGAAGCCAATGTTGATATTTGAAATCACGAAAACAAACACGCCACTACCCATTTAGGGTCTCACCCCTATTTTGATAGCTCTGCCCCACACATACGTAGCCTACTCAACCCAAGCAACAATTTGTTCTGTGAAACAATGCAAAATCAATGTTACACCGTGTCTAAACCGGGCGCGAGCGGCGCAACAAAATACTATAGAAGTCATTATAATGAGTGATGCTCTAGACTGGATGCTGCACGGTGCGACAAATCCTCGACAGAAAACTGCTGCTGCGTTCTGTTTATGACATACTGACACAAATTTCAAATGATTTTCAACAATCACTTTATCTAGTCCAGGCAGATATTAGCTGTTGCGGCACGGCGCGTTCAGTAGGGGTTGCACAGAGTAGACTAGTCGACTAGTCGACTTTAGTGCTCTGCCATGATGCTTTAAGCTTGAAGTCGACTAGTCGCTGGTCCTATAGAGGGCGCAATAGGATAATAAATCCACATTTACGCTCCGTTTCCAAACAGTGAAAATAACAAACTAATTCATACTCTGAATGCGCTCCACAAGACATGTGTGATTATATTACTGGATGCTCGAAATTGAATGGCAGAATGCACGTTTTAAATAGCTTAAGTTAATCACGTTATAATCTAATGAGCTGCTGCACTGTAACGCACACAAATCGGCTACAGAGAGTAGTGCCCAGGAACACATCTAACTCAGCAAAATCAGGACGTGCAGCGCTTACAATACATCACACGCAGATCACGCGCACAGAATAATTCAGCGCGGAAATGTATTGTCAACACTGTTCTGTGATTTCTCTGTAAAATAGCTTAGAAACTGAAAAGTTGAAGCATATATTTCTTAATAACTAAATCCCACAGCTTCACTACTAGTAGAGAGACGCTGCCAGGTAGAATTAATTCACACACGCAATTGCTCTCACTAATACATTCATTCATATGAATGTAATCTTTACTGTACTACTTATCTGTATCTGATTTAGAACGAGCAGGAATCTGTGAGAAATATAATGACCCAAAGACTAAAGAACTGATAAAAAATAAGCTGTTATAGGTGCAATAGTCATGTGGCCAGCGCTGTGTCATATTTCATAGCTGTGCACAAGTTGTTTGTCACAGCTCCAGACTTATTTGTTCATTAATGACATCATCACCGACTAATCGACTTTGACTTGACTTTCATGACATAAAAGTCGACTTTAAAAAATCTGAAGTTTTTCAACCCCTAGCGTCCGGTGTAGACAAGTTAAGGTCATTGCACACTGAGTCCGAAATTTTCGTCCAAAATGTTTGCAAGTTGAAAAATAAATACAACCTCAGGTTCTGCCAATCACGTTTACACACTGCCTACAACATTTTTGTCCATCATAAAAAAAATTGTATCGGGTTTGATTTTTTGCGTTTTTCGCATCCGTAGCAAGCATTTTGAAAGGTGCTTTGATAGGTCAGAGCCACCGTACAAGCGAATGGCAAAATACAGTATAGCGATTGTCAAGTTCATCCACTTCATCTCGCAGCACAAAGCACTGTATATAGATCCTTGCAAACTGAGTTAACAGAAATTGGTGGTCTTTTTTAAATATGTGGCTCTAGTATCTCTAGCATCAAACTGAACCACTGACATCCTGAAGTAAACTTTGAATCGCCCGTGATAATCCCGCTGCTCCTTAATAAGGAGGCGGAACTGTCCTCTCTATATTTTAGGACTGGATGGACCGAATACTTCCTTTCTTTTTTAGCGAAAGGGCGAAAAGGACAAGCGAAAGGACAACAAAATCATCCTCAATGCTTGAAGACTCCATTTAATAGGCTACTGTTGTGCTATATTTTTTTCCGCAACGGATTCATTAATACGCATCGGACTCAGTGAGCAAGGTTTCTGTGCGTGATGAATTTTTAGGATTACCAATACGAAAAAACGCATGAGAAAATTTCGGACTCCGTGTGCAGAGACCTTTACTCACCTATCAAGAGAAACAAAGCAACCTCGGCATCCGATCGCAGGCCTTCCGCTCCTTGAGTTCTCTCCAGCGCTGGAAAGCTGATTCGATATTTACACGGGTCCTACTTCTTGCCTTATCATTCCGCAGACGTTTTCCGCTTTTATTCCAGCGCATATTCCACTGTAATATGCTCTGGCCCCCTCCCTGCTTACCGGGGTGATGAGATTCATAGCAGACTGTCATCATTAAATGACTGGATGTCTAAGTGGTGCCCGCAAAACAACATAGGTTTTATAGACAATTGGACGAGTTTTTGGGGCAGACCTGACCTGTTGAAAAGAGATGGTGTTCATCCCTCCTGGGGTGGTGCCGCTATTCTCTCTAGAAATTTGGCACATAGTCTTAGAGTTCATACTTGACTAAATGGAGCCCAGGTCAGGAAGCAGACAGACTGGCTAAACCGACCGTCTGCTAGCCGCCTCACGTCACAGAAGTCAGTTAATTCTCAGCACATAGAGACTCCTTCACCTAGATATCACACTATAGAGACTGTGTCTGTTCCCCGAACTAGAAAATACAGAAAACGTCAACAACTATTTATGAGTAACCATTTAATTGATGTTCAACAAATAAAAATTGTTGACAATACACAGAAAGAATTGATAAAACTTGGCTTACTAAATATCAGGTCCCTTTCTACAAAAGCACTTTTTGTAAATGATTTGATTAATGATCAAAACCTAGATTTGCTCTGTTTGACAGAAACATGGCTAAAACCAGATGAATACATTATTTTAAACGAGTCCACCCCCCAAGATTACTGTTACAAAAATGAGCCGCGTATAAAAGGAAAAGGGGGAGGTGTTGCTACAATTTATAACAATATTTTCAGTATTTCTCCGAAGACAGGCTTTAAGTATAACTCCTTTGAAGTAATGGTGCTTCATATAAAATTATCTAGAGAAAAAAGTATTAATGAAAAATCCCCTGTGACGTTTGTACTGGCTACTGTATACAGGCCACCAGGGCACCATACAGACTTTATTAAAGAATTTGCTGATTTTCAGCAAATTCATTCACATTTTCATCAGAGTTAGTGCTGGCTGCGGATAGAGTCCTAATTGTGGGTGATTTTAATATCCATGTTGATAATGAAAAAGATGCATTAGGATCAGCATTCATAGACATTCTGAACTCTATTGGGGTTAGACAACACGTTTCAGGACCTACTCATAGTCGAAATCATACTCTAGATTTAATACTGTCACATGGAATTGATGTTAATGGTGTTGAAATTGTGCAGCAAAGCGATGATATATCAGATCATTATCTAGTCTTGTGTAAACTCCATATAGTTAAAGCAGTAAATTCAACTCCTTCTTATAAATATGGTAGAACCATCACTTCTACCACAAAAGACTGCTTTGTAAGTAATCTTCCTGATTAATCTCAATTCCTCAGCATATCCAACAGCTCAGAACAACTTGATGATGTAACAGAAACTATGAACTCTCTCTTTCCTAGCACTTTAGATACAGTTGCTCCTTTACGCTTAAGGAAGATTAAGGAAAAGAGTCCAACACCGTGGTATAATGAGCACACTCGCACTCTAAAAAGAGCAGCACGGAAAATGGAGCGCAGCTGGAGGAAAACAAAACTAGAGGTATTTCATATAGCTTGGCGGGAAAGTACGCTTTCCTACAGAAAAGCTTTAAAAACTGCTAGATCTGAATACTTTTCATCTCTTTTAGAACAAAACAAACATAACCCCAGGTATTTATTCAATACAGGGGCAAAATTAACAAAAAATAAAGCATCAACAGGTGTTGACATTTCCCAACAGCACAGCAGTAATGACTTTATGAACTATTTTACTTCCAAAATTGATACTATTAGAGATCAAATTGTTACCATACAGCCGTCAGCTATATTATCACATCAAATAGTGTACTATAGATCCCCTGAGGAACAATTCCACTCATTCTCTACTATAGGAGAGGAAGAATTGTATAAACTTGTTAAATCATCTAAACCAACAACATGTATGTTAGACCCTATTCCATCTAAACTACTAAAAGAGGTGCTTCCAGAAGTCATAGATCCTCTTTTGGCTATTATTAATTCGTCATTGTCATTAGGATATGTCCCCAAAAACTTTAAATTGGCTGTTATTAAGCCTCTCATTAAAAAACCACAACTTGACCCCAAAGATCTAGTTAATTACAGACCGATCTCGAATCTCCCTTTTCTGTCAAAGATATTAGAAAAGATTGTATCCTCACAATTATATTCCTTCTTAGAGAAAAATTATATCTGTGAGGATTTCCAGTCAGGATTTAGACCGTATCATAGTACTGAGACTGCTCTCAGAGTTACAAATGACCTGCTCTTATCATCTGATCGTGGTTGTATCTCTCTATTAGTTCTACTGGATCTTAGCGCTGCGTTCGACACTATCGATCACAACATTCTTTTGAAAAGACTTGAAAACTCTGTTGGCATTAGTGGAAGTGTATTAGCATGGTTCAAATCATACTTATCCGACCGCCATCAATTCGTAGCAGTGAATGAAGAGGTATCATATCGATCACAAATGCAGTATGGAGTTCCTCAAGGCTCAGTACTAGGACCGTTACTTTTCACGCTTTATATGTTACCCTTGGGAAATATCATTAGGAAACACGGGGTTAGCTTTCACTGTTATGCTGATGATACTCAGCTCTATATTTCTTCACGGCCTGGTGAAACACACCAAATTGAGAAACTTATGGAATGCATAGTCGATATAAAAAACTGGATGACGAGTAATTTCTTACTGCTAAATTCTGAAAAAACAGAGGTGTTAATTATCGGACCTAAAACCCCCACAAGTAATAACCTAGAACACTGTCTAACACTTGATGGCTGCTCTGTAAATTCTTCGTCATTGTCACGAATAGCGTCAGGAGGTTGCACGGAGGAGCCAGGAACACGGAACGAGGAGACACGGAACTTCTTTTGAACATTTAATGAATAGAACACGGAGATGACAGAGACAGGTACACACACTCACTGACGTTGAAACATTAACAATAATCCACACGAAACATGGGGCAGAACAGACTATATGAAGGGGAACATAACTGGAAACACGGAGGCATCGGTGAGCTGGACGGAACCAGCGGAGGCCTTGGTGAGCTGGACGGAACCAGCGGAGGCATCGGTGAGCTGGATGGAACCAGCGGAGGCATCGTTGAGCTGGCACGGACCAGCGGAGGCATCGTTGAGCTGGATGGGATCAGCGGAGGCATCGATGAGCTGGACGGGACCAGCGGAGGCATCGGTGAGCTGGACGGAACCAGCGGAGGCCTCGGTGAGCTGGATGGAACCAGCGGAGGCATCGTTGAGCTGGCAAGGACCAGCGGAGGCATCGGTGAGCTGGATGGAACCAGCGGAGGCATCGTTGAGCTGGCATGGAGGACCAGCGGAGGCATCGGTGAGCTGGACCAGCGGAGGCATCGGTGAGCTGGATGGAACCAGCGGAGGCATCGGTGAGCTGGATGGAACCAGCGGAGGCATCGTTGAGCTGGCAAGGACCAGCGAAGGCATCGGTGAGCTGGATGGAACCAGCGGAGGCCTCGTTGATGAGCTGGATGGATCGCCATCATGCGGATGGGACCAGCGGAGGCATCGCCATCATGCGACCGGCACTCTCTTCGCCACCGGCGGGAGCAGGCTGATATTCCCGCGGATCGATCGCGGGATTGGGTGGATTATTCTGCACGAATAGCGTCAGGAGGTTGCACGGAGGAGCCAGAACACGGAACTTGAACATTTAATGGAACACGGAGATGACAGGGAACCAAAATACACACACTCATCTTGGGTTTATTCTTACAATAATCCACACGAAACACGAATAGCAGACTCAGGAGGTATGAAGGGAACATAACTGGATTTAATGAATAGAACACCTGGGACGATCAAGACACAAATACAATTAAATAATGATGACAGGAAAAACCAAATGGGGCAGAACAGACTGGAAACAAAAAACACCTGCAGCACAAATGCTAGATGTAAGGGCAGGGAAACACAAGGCAGAGGGAGACAGACTGTGACAGTCATACAGGAACCTAGGTGTGCTATTTAATAGTAATCCTCCTTTGAGCCACGTTTCTAATTTGTAAAACTGATTTTTTTATCTTAAAAATATATCTAAACTGAGACCTATGCTCTCATTAAATGCAGAAATATTAATTCATGCGTTTATGTTTAGATTATTGTAATGCTTTATTGGGTGGTTGTTCTGCACGCTTAATAAACAAATTACAGATGGTTCAAAATGCAGCAGCTAGAGTTCTTACTAGAACCAGGAAGTATGAGCACATTAGCCCGGTTCTGTCAACATCACTGGCTCCCTATAAACATCGATAGATTTTAAAATCTTGTTAATTACTTATAAAGCCCTGAATGGTTTAGCTCCTCAGTATTTGAGCGAGCTCTTATCGTATTATAGTCCTTCACGTCCGCTGCATTCTCAAAACTCTGGCCATTTGATAATACCTAGAATATCAAAATCGACTGCGGGTGGCAGATCTTTTTCTTATTTAGCGCCCAAACTCTGGAACAATCTACCAAACACTGTTCGGGAGGCAGACACACTCTGTCAGTTTAAATCTAGATTAAAGACCCATCTCTTTAACCTGGCGTACACATAATGCACTAATACACTTCCATTATTCAAATCCGCTAAAGGATTGTTAGGCTGCATTAATTAGATCAACCGGAACCGGAAACACTTCGCATAACACATGATGTACTTGTTACATCGTAAAAGGATTGACATCTACGCTAATATTAGTCTGTTTCTTTCTTATTCCGAGGTCACTGCATTCACCAGATCAGATGGTGGATCAGCACCTAGAGACGACCTCTACAGCCCTGAACGTCAGCGGAGACCAGGACACCTAGATGAGCCCCAGAGACAGACCCCCAGTGAGGACCCCGTCACCTAGACAGCCAACAGGAAAAGACCTCGGGAACCAGTTGAGCCCTCCAATCTGACTTTGCAGCAGTTGAAATTGAACTGCTGTGTCGTCTGGCCAGAGGAGAAATGGCCCCCCGACTGAGCCTGGTTTCTCCCAAGGTTTTTTTCTCCTTTCTGTCACCAATGGAGTTTTGGTTCCTTGCCGCTGTTGCCTCTGGCTTGCTTAGTTGGGGACACTTAATTCCAGCAATATCGTCGACTTGATTGAACAGAAACTTTTTGAACTAAACTGAGCTGGACGATGCCATCACTGAATTCAATAATGAAATGCCTTGAACTGAAAATTGAGTGTTTAATCTTGTCATTTTACATTATTGACACTATTTTCTCTTTTTGCTATTGTGCAGTTGCTTTGTCACAATTTGTATTGTTAAAAGCGCTATATAAATAAAGGTGACTTGACTTGACTTGACTTTTGTTTTTTATCCGCCATGTCTTTCTGTCACTCAGCTCGGCTGTTCACTGAACGCTCTCTCCTCCACATCATGAGTAGACATGCCCCTTACTGCTGATTGGCTACACGTTTGTTTTGGTACTCGGCCCTGACTCAGTTTTCTAAAGCGTTGAAAAATGACATACCCCACCTTTAACTGTTCCACAGAGGTGGAAAGTAACGAATTACATTTACTCGCGTTACTATAATTGAGTAGCTTTTTTGTGTACTTCTAATTTTTAAAGTAATTTTTTTAATCTGCAATTTTACTTTTACTTAAGTGTATTTAGTTTGAAGTATTGTACTCCGCTACATTTTAAAACACATTAATTACGGAGTAAAAAATAAATAACAAATAAAAAAATTTGCTCCCTGGAAACTACTGCAGCAAATAATGGGCAGAAGAACAAACTGGCGCTAAAATCACAAGAAAGATGCAGACGGACACAACAGGCGTTATGGTGCAGACCCAGCTGAAAACCAAACCCCGTCGTATTCTGCTGAAGTTGAACTCGAAGAAAATGAAGTGAACCCCTGGCCATATGTATGCTCTATTATGCAGTGTAAGCTGTGTTTGCCTCAGGAGACCGAACTAGCAGCTTATAAAATCTCAACATCAACCCTTCACAAGCATATAGAGGTAAGGTAAATACTTGCATCATTGCACTGGTGGTTAAAAGGAAGCTTTGATAGTTTAGCAAAAGGTTTTGCACAAATTAGCCAAAAAGACAGTGGTGCAGGGTGTGCGATATATAGGGGCGGATTTAGTGAATTGGGGGCCCCAGGCAAATATAGGAATGGGGCCCTAAACATTTGCACACATTTACCAAGATCAACCTTGAGGTTCCTTTTTTGTCGTGATGCTTGTTGCTGCACAATGGTAACACATAGTTGTGTCCACTGTTTCTACCTTTTTCATGTACATGTTATAATGGGATTATTTCATTTATATTTACATTTATTAATTTTGAAGACAGTTTTATTATTTCAGGTTGTGGCCCACGAAATAGCAATTGATTTACTTTTGAGATACAATTTTTAACAAAAAAAAAAACAAAATGAATTAAAAAATTATTAACCTCACAATTGAACTGAATATTTTATTGGGTGGATTTTTCCTATTGGACTGAACAAAAACTGAAGACTGTATTATTGAAAATGCACATTCATTCTATGCCAGTAGGAGGTGATTTTGGAAGGTCAGAAATATAGCGGTTTCCCCTGTAACGGCTGTAAACAAAGCAGCGCTCAGCTCATAAATTATACTTTATCAGGTCAAATGAAATTGCCATCGAAACTTTTCTGAAGACAATCAGTTTTCCAAGGTTCATTCATATAAAAACTTGAATTAGTGAGAATGAGAAAAGTGTGAAAAATATAGCCTATATTGACGAGGAAAGTCCACCGATGAGTTACCAGCGCAAGCCTACATTTAATTTTATTAATTTTAACTTAAGGCTCTCAATCAATTAAAATATTTAAATATTTAAAACCTAAGACTACATAACAAGCTCTCCCTTCCAAGATGTTAATCTGCAAAAACATCCTGATTTATAATCGTGCTGTCGTCTGATAAAACCAAATAGGCTACACATAAGACAAAGACAATAGCTGAGCTATGATTTCGGATATACTTGCATGTAAAAATTAGAGAAGCAATATATCTGTGTTTTAACTGAAAGCACAGCTCCTTTCAGCCACTAATGTAAAGAGTTTGAGCAAAGCATACGCATAGAGAGAGAGAGAGAGAGAGAGAGAGAGAGAGAGAGAGCTGTTCCATGCTCCGGTGCGGTTAGCGGTCACACTACATGCGTACCGCACTCGAGCCACCTCTTCAAGTGGGCCAGGGCATGGTTAAACGAACCGCAAAATTAAAAACATTTTGACGATATCTCTGAACATTTCTTTTACCATAGCAAAAGTAATTCTGGCTGAAGTAAAATTTCCGTCTCAGTTTTTAGTATTAGTGTAAAATGAGACAAATCTGCTATTATATGATTGTCCGATCTGTTATCAGTTTAGATTTTAGATGCTTCGCTAACCTGCAGAAGACACTAACCAATTTTAAATTCCAGTTACGAGATGGGGAACATTGTAACATGTGCCCTGCTATTATTAAACTATGCTTTTCTATAACATTGGCGATGTAATTACACTATTTCCTTTCGTGAATTTTAATGAGAAACTGAGAAACAGGTGAATGTTTAACATTCAGAAAATATTTTAAGAAATGTAAAGTATTTTGGGTCGTTTATTTGTCTTGTGTTCGGTAAGAGCTGTGTGAGGAGGTCTCTGTGTTTTTCTGGATGTCTGAATGTGTGTCTTCATCTATATGCCCACATTGCTTTAAATTATGCCCAAGCATGGGCCCTGAATGCAATGTGTTCATTGTCAAATTTCAAGATTATATAATTTTTTAACTCTTAAAAAACATCATTATTTTATTTGAAAAAGTTAATTTATAGAAAAAATATTTTAGTTTGTCTTGTATATTTTTTTTATTTGATCAGATAACATTTTAAGCTGTCATATGGTCATGTTATGCCCCTCAGATGTTACATTAATGTATCCCACCTTCCCAATGTGGATTTACACAAACTGAGAAAGTCCAAAGTTATTAGGTTGTCCCTATATAAATCATATTTTTACAAAATAACTTTATTTCATTCAGAATCATTCTATTTGGACACATTTACTCCCACTAAACTGGGTGGATTAAAAGTGCAGTAAACTGACGTTATATTTTTCCTTCCCGCATCGAGCTTGCATCACTCCAACTGTAATCGTGTGTGTATTTTGATTAGCCCATATTAGCCGATCTAATATCAGCTATAGCGTTTTGAACTGCACTGAGACACAAACAAAAAAAATACAAGTTCTCTAGTTTCAGTGCACTGCACACGCACCGTCAAAGTTAATGATGGCGTCACAAACATACGCAGACGTATTACAACTTCCTGTTTCGGGAAGCGCTGAGTTAGGCTGTTGTTTGCTACCCAGCTAGTAAGCTTGAATGTCCAACAGGATTGTTTAACGTTATAACCTTAAAATCCGAATGTTTGTGCAGTGTTAACAAGCAAAAAGTGCGAGTTACTGCAATTGGTGAAATAATGTCGGACAGTCCGAGTGAGTATTGTATAGTAAAGCCAAGTAATCAGCCAACTAGTTACAGTCGTAGCATGCTAGCTTCAGATTGCTCCAATCGACATGTAGACATAAAATGTATCTTTCTTGTTGGTTTGCCTGAACGGTTTTATATGTCTGTTTAGAACTATGTGATTTATTGCCATTATTATAGTGCTGTTTTGATATTTAAAACGAAGTTACCAGAATGTGTCACGACAGCAAATTTACATTTAATGTAAATGTTTTGCCAGTGCCAGTAATGCATTTTTATTCTGCTTTTGTTTTACTGAAGCTTCACATCTTAATTTAGTTGTTTTCTAAGTGAGGTGTAACGTTAGATCTAACAACATACAGAACACCATAACTTTGACGACATTGTTCCTTTTTTCAACTGCTTCTGACAGATTTGCCACAGAGCGATGAGCAGAATTTAGAGATACAAGGCAACGTTACTAATTGTTCTTCTGTTGTGATGATGGAGGAACAGGAGGATAGCATGTTTAATGACCAACATTTCTGTAAGCATAAACTCAAATATGCCATTTTAATTTAAAACTCTTTAATGTGTACCTTATACACTTTCTGTGTCTGCAATACCCTTTCCTTGTCTTACTGCTTTTCTTTTGGGCAGACTGTGAGATGTGTCGCCAGCACTTCATTGACCAGTGTGAGGTTCATGGTCCACCATTATTCACATGTGACTCGCCAACAGCTATGGGTATTCCTCAGAGAGCTCTGCTGACGCTGCCTCAAGGCTTGGTTATAGGACGATCAAGCATCTCTAATGCAGGGCTTGGGGTTTTCAACCAAGGTCAGACTGTGCCATTGGGGATGCACTTTGGACCTTTTGATGGAGAGGTGACCTCAGAGGAAAAGGCATTGGATAGTGTCTTCTCTTGGGTAGTGAGTGTCAACCTTACTGTTTAATTATTTGTTAAAGTTGAAATTGTAATTTAAATATAAACATTTGGCTAGACACATAGTAATGCCATTTTCTCTCTAGATTTACAGAGGAAATAATCAGTATACTTGCCTAGATGCAGAGAGAGACACTCACTCTAACTGGATGAAGTAAGCAGTTCTGTTTGCATTTGCTGTGCTTTGTAATTTAGCCATTTATTTGAAAGGTAATGTGACGTGACATACAACCAAGTATATTGACCCATACTTGAAATTCGTGCTCTGCATTTACCCATCCAAAGGGCACACACACAGCATTGAACACACACACACACCGTGAACACCCACCCGGAGCAGTGGGCAGCCATTTATGCTGCGGCGCCCGGGAGCAGTTGGGGGTTCGTTTAGGGCTCTCGCGGTGAAGGAATTTCCTCAATTCTCAATAGTGCGGTATGCGGTAGGGCTGCACGATATATTGCATGCGATAGTCATGTGCATCTCGTCAGTAAAGACGGGTTCTCTGATTAGCCGTAAATCTCCATCGCCTGCTTTCAGATGGAGCGGCATTTAATACACAGAGCCGTAGATTGCTGACAAGCTACGCAATATCACTTTCACTCGCATGCGATTCATCTGCGATTCTGAGTGCGTATTGCGTCGCTTGTCAGCGATCTACGGCTCTGTGTATTAAATGCCGCTCCATCTGAAAGCAGGTGATGAGATTTACTTCTAATCACCCTCTTTACTGACGAGATGCGCGTGACTATCGCATGCAAAATATCGTACAGCCCTAGTATGCAGTATTAACGCACACACACATACATACATATATATATATTTATTTAAAAAATCTGTGTGTATGTGTTACGATGTAACGAGATCATGTTCGGAAACCAATGAAACCGAAACTAAATCACGTTGAAACAGGAAGTGAAGTAAACAGAAGAGAATGACAAAATAACGGCCTACATAACAAAACATAAACCTGACAATAAGATTTGTAGTCTATTGTTAGCATATATATATATATATATATATATATATATTACAGTTAGTTCTGATCTTCTAATCTGACTGACAAGATATTTTTCTGTTGATATTTCGCCTGTGTGTTCTAGACGGGCTGTCAGTCAGTGCCGTTTCATTGTTTTGCCACGAGGTGGCGGTAAAAACCCCCTGTCTTTTGAGTGAGTCTTTAAACGTTCATTCAACCACGTTCAAAACGCTGATTCATTCAAAGAGAGATGTAATGAAACACGCTGTTGAAATCATTTTAACTTTGAGCACCTCTTTTAAAGGTTCAGCTGACTAACAGAGTGTCGATGCTAAGACAGATTTTGCTTTCTTTGGCTGTGACAACCTATTTACACAAATAAACATTACTTAGCCTGAAGGACAGACGCAGGTAATCGAACGAGATCAGTCAATCACTCTCTCATTCGCTGTCTGTTTTGGCTTGTTAAGAGCAAATCCACTGAACCTCTGTACAAATCAGCATGGCACACCTTGTTATCATTACTAATATTCAGTACACATGCACGAAGTGTAAAACGATAAGGGTGTAACCTTACGAAAACGAAACAGAAATATCGCAGTTGCTGCAATTGTTGCATTCCTCTGCGGTTATGATCGTCAATAGCGCGGTATTGCCGTTATCGCGACAGCCCTAGGTTCGGTGCTTTGCTCAAGGGAACCTTGTTGTGGTATTGAGGGTGGAGAGAGAGCGCTGAACATTCACTCCCCCCACCTACAATTCCTGCCGGCCCGAGACTCGAACTCGCAACCTTTAGGGTAACGAGTCCGAATCTCTAACCATTAGGCCACGACTTCCCTATTTGATAGTTTTCTCAATGTTGTGTCTTGCTTTAGGTTTGTGGTGTGCTCAAGGAGTGAGACGGAGCAGAATCTTGTTGCATTCCAGCAAAATGGACGTATTCTGTTCCGTTGTTGTCGCCCTATTAGCCCAGGGCAGGAATTTAGAGTTTGGTATGCTGAAGAATATGCTCAAGGACTTGGCATCATCTGGGATAAGATCTGGGATAAGAAAAGCATTAATCTAGGTAACTACATCTTGGATTTTTACCTGCTTTGCGGCATCTTTTGTTCCATATCATGAAATATATTTTTTTTGTTTAGTTTTTTTAAATGTCATGCTGCGTGTTCTGAGTGAATGTTTCTTTAATGTCACAATGTGCAGTTAATCCAAATGTTGTTTAATAATTCCTGATCTAATCCAATTGCTTCCCCAATTGCATTTTTTCACCATATGCCATCATTCTTCAAAATGTAGTATTTTGTTTCACAGAAGGAAATGCATACAGGTTTGGAATGACATAAGGGTGACTACCATTACTTACCACAATTATTCTTGCACTGCTGTTTAGCAGCAGTTTTTAAACTTTCATGGCATATTCATCATTAACTTGCTAAATTATTTAGAGTGGTTACATAATGTAATTAATAAAAAAGCCATAATTGTTTTCAGTCTCTATGACCTGCTCAATCATTGCCTGGAAATGCAAACAGGTTATTGAAGACATACAAACAGTTATTGTTTTATTAAACCGTTAAACTTTTACAACTTTTTACAACCCGAATTCCGGAAATGTTTGGACGTTTTTTAAAATTGACAAATGAAAACTAAAAGACTTTCAAATCACATGAGCCAATATTTTATTCACAATATAACATAGAGCAGGGGTTCCCAAACTTGTTTTCGTTCCACGACCCACCTAGACAAGTATAATCAATTTTGAGACCCACCAATATATTTAAGATTAAAATAAACATTTGAAATTACTAAGCTTATTTTTAATTAAAAGTTTAATTTGGTGGAAATTAAGAAAAATAACCATTTTATTTTAAACTGTAAAATTTCCCAACTGATATTTGTTTTAATTTCTTCATTTACAGACGTTAATGAGTCTATGAAATATGTGCATAAAAACTGAAACGTGCAGCTATACTGTAATCCGCGCTGCGAGTGTAGTGGTTCTCAAACTTTTTGCAGTGGCGTACCCCATGGGGCATTTAACATTCTTCTGAGTACCCCCACTAAGACCGCAGTTACACCTTTGCCATTGAGAGTCAATATTTGCCACCTTAAATTGATTAACAAGTGCATTTTTTACCTTTAGGCAATGTTTTTCTAGCCTTATTAATTTTATGTCATGTTTTATGCCATATTCTTACCATTCCATTAAGTGTATTATTAATACAATAAATAAAGCAATAAATGATGGCTAAACGATGTGATAGCCTACTTGTAGATTTAAAACTAAAATCGCCAGTAGGTGGCAGTAAGTCAATGTCTTAATGGGCCAGGCGTCAGTATCAGTAAGGAAGCAAAAGGCTGTAGTTATGAATGGATTATTAATCACTGACTCTCCGAGTCGTTCAAAGCTGTAGATTCCTTCACTAACGAAACACCGCTGTTGCTTGGAGAGATTATTATTTCATTGTAAAATATAACAAACAACTTTGACAATATTGTTTTTAAAATGTAGGTTACATTTAAAATGTTCACTTAATATTACCTTTTTTGTTGTTGAACTGTCATTTAAAATCAATGTCACATTTGCAATCGTTTGGATATTCAGGGAAAATTGCATTCTTGCTCGTATTTTGAACATGAAACAATAACTCGCACAGGGTGTTTCTGTATCAACGAGGGTTTCTTAAATCGATCTCAATGTACAGTCCATCAATAGGCTATTTGTTCTTAATGCTATTAAGTGCTACAAATCTACTTTAAAGATACAATGAACAACAGCGTGATTTGCTAGATCAGTATATTTAGCGGGTATCCTATTATACGCTCGCTGCTTGTGTGGATGCAGTCAGTTCTGACCACAAAAGATGAGGTAATTTTATGTTATTTGACTGTTTACGGCAGTCCAATTTTCCTGTTTTATACTAGAAATGGCATTTTGTTTGTAAGAATCAAATGCTTGGTTTTAATGTTACTAAGTTAGAATTAAATGACTGCCAAAATTCAGCATTTTGTTTGCGTACCCCCTCCATTCACCTCACGTAGCCTAACCCCAGGGGTACTGTACCCCAGTTTGAGAACCACTTAAACTCATCGCGGGGTTAAACACAGAAATTAATTCATGATCCTTCCGTGTGTGTGTAGGGCAGAGCGGAGAACAACCCATCTCTTTTTTATTTGTATTTTTTTGCAAAGCAAAAGAAACGTAGCAGAACTATCTAAAACAGTTTGGAGATTAAAATAATTGTAAAAATAACGACCAGATGTGTCTCATTTTAAATAAACACAAAAAATATACAGTATATCTCGGAAAAATAGACAGTGCCGGGTTCAATCAGACGATAGAACTGATTGAACATACCTGAAACAGTTTTTGTAACATTTTAATTTTTTGGTTCATGCAGTCTCATGCAGAACACAGCGCAGTGAAGTGAGCGAGCTTCTTCTCATCAATAATGCGGACTGAGCCTTTAATGAACCGTAGCTCTGAGACATCTCAAATTTAGACGCAAATGCAGCCAAGTGACTTTGTGCGACCCACCTTGTCCCATTCTGCGACCCACAGTTTGAAAACAGGGATTAAAGTTCTCCGTCACTACGACGGATTTCTGTTAATTGCAGTAAGTCTACGATGGATTTCCGTCAATTGCAGGGTTCCTGTCTGTCTTAAATTCACTTTTCATAATTTTAAGACCGTAAATAGGCTTACATTTCTCAAATAGTGTTATAAATGTCTTGATTTTAGCTTGATTAAGTCTTAAATTAAGGAAAGACGAGGTGTATTCAGTCTGCTGAGGGGGATGTGATCAAAGCCTGGAGTGGAGCGAAAGCACGTTCCTCTCTCCACTCTAAGCGTTCTGTAATCACTTTTCGCTTGGATCCACTCCTGGTTTTGCATTCCTGCTCATGGAAAAACTGATCCGTGTTCACTCCATTTAAACTTTATAAGGAATAACTGAGGGGAAAAAAACATGTAGTGCACTGTTGTTGTTCTGCTGGCACACCAAAAATCATCCCGGCCTCGGCTGCAGCATCTCCCGGACCTCATAGTTGCGACGTTCGCATCATTCACAGTTGGGTTATTATTAGCAGAGAACACAGTGCAGAACTTGAATTTCGGCACGGGATTGCGGCTATTAATAATAATTATACTCATTCCCGCAGGTTCCGACAGAATGTATCACATTTGCACGTGCTTTTGAGTCTTGAGAACTCACTCACGCGCTCTCATTTTCTGTGCGCCCACAGATCGCGATAAGGAGAGTGACGGCTTAAATAATTATGAGGGGAGTTTGCTAATGTGATATATTGATTTAATACAGTGGTTCTCAACCTTTCGTTCCACCGGCCGCGCACTATGGTCCAAGTGCATGGCTCACGGGCCTTGAATATTGGCTCATGTGATTTTAAATTATTTTAGTTTTCATTTTATTTTTTTTTTTACAAATCGTCCCACATTACCGGGTTTGTATAAGTACTTGAGTATTACTTTGTAAGGATAGCTAAATACAGAGAATGCTATGCATTTTCTGTTGATACCTGTCATGGCCTAGTGGCTTTCCAGTAATTTGATTTCTTTTTTCAGGTCCAACTGAAGAACCGGCATCTCAGGACTGTATATGTCCTTATTGCCATTACACCTTCCCAACTATTTTTTATTTGCGTATTCATGTGAAGCGCTCACACCCCGATGAGTATGCACACTTCATGCAGACACCGCCACTAGCGTCTGTAGACATAGACCAGTGCCTTCTGGCCTCTGATGCAGCTCCTCCAACCTATATGCAGCCATTGATAGAAAGCAGTCAAGGACAAAATTCAACCCCAAATGGACAACCCATCCATCAGTCAGAAAAGTCAGACTGCACTGATGTTTCTGATACATGCAGTAATGTTTTGAGTGACCAAGCGAACTGTGTTGCTGAGGTCTCGGATGAAATGAATAAATGTGGTGAGTGTGGCCGTAACTTTTTTAGATCTTGTCATCTGAAGAGACATCAGCGCACTATTCACTCCAAAGTGAAGCCTTATTGCTGCAGCCATTGTAAGCAGTGCTTTAGTCAAGCAACAGGGCTTAAAAGACACCAACAAACCCACCAAGGGGAGGAAAAGAGAGAGAAAGATGCTGACAGACCTTCTGATGTATACCCTTGCACAAAGTGCTCCTCCTCTTTTGTGGCCAAATCCAATTTATACCAACATCTGAAACATCATCACCATGGAGAGTACGTCAGGTTAGTTGAGAGCGGCTCTCTCACAGCAGGGACTGCAGGTGAAACGGAGACAAATTCTGACAAGCATGACCCAACCTATGAACCTCCTACTCGAGCTAAGAGGCCCGTGAAGAACACTTTGAGAGGCAGGAGTCACCCTAAAAAAGTGTCTGTTGGCCGACCAAGGGGACGACCACCTAAAAACAAGCTTGCAGCTCAGGATGAAGTGCTTATCTGCATGGAGTGTGAACAAAGTTTCCCTGATTTGGAGACACTAAAAACTCACCTATGTGCGGGACAGGATAATAATAAGATGGAGGAACCACAGGAAGAAGCAGATTCTCATCATGTCTGCGGTGAATGCCTGAGACGTTTCAGTGATTTTGATCTTCTCAAAGCCCATGAGTGCATTCAGCAGGGAGACGGATCTTACTGTTGCTCTCACTGCAATCTTTACTTTAACCGTTTGTGTAACCTTCGTCGCCATGAACGCACCATCCACTCCAAGGAAAAGCCCTACTGCTGCACCCTGTGCCTCAAGTCCTTCACCCAGTCTTCTGGCTTGAAGCGCCACCAGCAGAGCCACTCACGCCGCAAAGCCCAACGCCAGAGCTCAGCGCTTGTTGATGCCAGCATCTTTCCCTGCGCATACTGCCCCTTCTCCTTCACTGATGAGCGCTATCTTTACAAACACATCCGCCGTCACCATCCAGAAATGAGCGTTAAATATCTGAGTTTCCAAGAAGGGGGTGTTTTGTCTGTTGAAAAGCCTCACAGCTGCAGCCAGTGCTGCAAGAGCTTTAGCACAATCAAGGGCTTCAAGAACCACAGCTGCTTCAAGCAGGGGGAGAAGGTGTATCTGTGCCCAGATTGCGGAAAGGCATTCAGTTGGTTTAATAGCCTCAAGCAACACCAGCGCATACACACAGGAGAAAAGCCTTACACGTGTCAGCAGTGCGGCAAGAGTTTTGTCCACTCCGGACAACTGAATGTGCACCTCCGCACACACACGGGTGAAAAACCTTTCCTGTGTTCGCAGTGTGGTGAAAGCTTCAGGCAGTCAGGAGATTTGAGGAGGCATGAGCAGAAGCATTCTGGCGTGCGCCCATGCCAATGCCCCGATTGTGGAAAAAGCTTTAGTCGGCCACAAAGTCTCAAAGCTCACCAACAGCTTCATAATGGCACCAAACTTTTCCCCTGCACTCAGTGTGGAAAAAGCTTTACTCGTAGATACCATCTCACCCGGCATCACCAGAAAATGCACTCCTGACTAAAGAAGTAAAGACACTGATGAATTTATGGATGTCATTATGAAACGCTTGTTGTTCCTATTTTAAGATCATCTTTAGTTAATATTTAAGTTCCTTTGAGGCAAAATGATCTAGCCATTGAAAAAGATCCTGTTCTTGCTGAGACTGGCAGACAGGTCTGAACTAGGCATTTTTGAGAATAACATAATGGGGACAAAATTACTGGGTGTAGTTGGTTCCCAAAGACACAGTCATTAGGCTGGTTGTAAGAAATTTGTTGAAAAAAGTTTGCAAAATTCTATTTTATTAACAAATATGTAATTGTTCAACAGTTTGTTCCTATGATCATAGTAAAATAATTTTGTAAATGTATGTGTTGCAAGATGTTTTCTTTTAGTCCAGAAACTTCAAAGATGGGAAAATGAGGGTTTTGAGAATGAGAACTCTTGGGTTTGCATAGATGCATATATGTTCAGGTATTTTTTGAAGATATCATGTCCCTCCTTGCAACAGAAAATGCATACGATCATCTATCGATGTGCTTCTGTTAATCTATTTAGTTTGCATACAACTGAGCTTAGTTGCTTTTAGTATAGTTTATATCCCTTTTAAATGGTGGGTATCAAGTAATAACCTTGCACAGATAGCTACTTTTAACCACGATTTACTGTGATTGTGATGTTGCAAAATTTGCAACCTGAAACCTTTATCATCAGTCTGGTTTGCCACTAATAATCTTTTCATTTTGCTTTTGTTACAAATGGGCCTCCTATAAGAATTTTTTTTGATGCTGATTTGTATGCTGTGACCGTGGTTGCTGTCATGTGACTTTGCCATACTTTTTTAATACTGTATAAAATGCTATGTGTTTATTGTCTATTTTAAATTAATCTGTGTCACAATGTGCACAAACCAGGTAGAAAAAAAACGCTCCACCACTGACCTTGATCACATTAAAGAGCTGGTTTATTATAATTATACGTGTACATGTGATGTATACAGATTGAGATCCCTCTACAGATATTTCCATTATACCCATTTTAAATATATTTTAATTATGATCATATAGTATTGTACAACTATACCTGGCAACACCCGGTACATTCGGTAATTCAACATTCAGCGGCTGACTGCTTTTCAACTATTTAATATTCCAAAATGTGGGTCTGCTGATTTACTTTTAAAGATACCATAAAGATAATTTTCTTGTGTAGTTCATGTAAAATCACATGATTGAGGTGTTTACTAGCTCTGAAGGCCTCACTGAAGTGCTTTATGTACTGAATTGAGTGTTAAGATGTATATACCATCTGTATCATTGCCATGAAATTTCTACAAAAAAAGCTTGGAAGTTAAGATATTGGTGACCATTTCATAGAGCTAGAAGATGCTCATGCATTGGTCCTATTTAAATCTTCTCCAAAACAATTTAACCTTTAAATAAAACATTTTAATAAAATAATTAATTCAAAGCTTTTCTTTTTCTATTTCCTTTTGCCCATTGGTGTGATGTTTGACTAACAAAGAGTTCTCTAATGCAGAGTATATATTAAAAATATGAATTTAACCTGTATTCTTCTCAATTTGTTCCACAGAGGCGGTCATATTAAACGCTGTGTTAAATGGTTTTGTTTTTGCTCCATTTAATACTCAATATTTTACTGTAAAACTGAGCAAAGAACACTTCATAAGATGCTTAGGTTGAAAAAGAGGAAAAATCCTCTGGTATCGTATATTTGAGGGCTAAGGTTTTTTTTATATTTAATTTACTTTGTTTTATGTAAATTAATTTTATTCTTGATAACTTTAGAAAGATCAGACATCTTTGTCAGCAGAAATAATAATTTTAATTAGTCACTTCAGAGTTTAAAGCTGTGCCATACTTCTTATTGTAGGTGATTGTAAGCTGTGTATATCAGTTCACTCCCTTTAGTGTTAGGCAATGTGAATGTCCCCAGTTTCGATCATCACTGAACTGCAAAGCAGTCTCAGATACATCTGAGTTTATATAGCCATTGTAGTTGCTCTTTTGACAAGATTATTTTGAATACAGGTGCATCTCAATAAATTAGAATGCAGTTATTTCAGTAATTCAACTCAAATTGTGAAACGTGTGTATTAAATAAATTCAATGCACACAGACTGAAGTAGTTTAAGTCTTTGGTTCTTTTAATTGTGATGATTTTGGCTCACTTTTAACAAAAACCCACCAATTCACCATCTCAACAAATTAGAATATGGTGACATGCTAATCAACTCAAGACACCTGCAAAGGTTTCATGAGTCTTCAAAATGGTCTCTCAGTTTGGTTCACTAGGCTACATGATCTGATCTGACAGTTGTCCAGAAGACAATCATTGACACCCTTCACAAGGAGGGTAAGCCACAAACATTCATTTCCAAAGAAGTTGGCTGTTCACAGAATGCTGTATCCAAGCATGTTAACTGAAAGTTGAGAGGAAGGAAAAAGTATGGAAGAAAAAGATGCACAACCAACCGAGAGAACCACAGCCTTATGAGGATTGTCAAGCAAAATTGATTCAAGAATTTGGGTGAACTTCACAAGGAATGGACTGAGGCTGGGGTCAAGGCATCAAGAGTCACCACACAGAGACGTGTCAAGGAATTTGGCTACAGTTGTCATCAGAGGCATCTTACCTGGGCTAAGGAGAAGAAGAACTGGACTGTTGTCCAACGGTCCAAAGTCCTCTTTTCAGATGAGAGCAAGTTTTGTATTTCATTTGGAAACCAAGGTCCTAGAGTCTGGAGGAAGGGTGGAGAAGCTCATAGCCCAAGTTGCTTGAAGTCCAGTGTTAAGTTTCCACAGTCTGTGATGATTTGGGGTGCAATGTCATCTGCTGGTGTTGGTCCATTGTGTTTTTTGAAAACCAACGTCACTGTACACGTTTACCAATACATTTTGGAGCACTTCATGCTTCCTTCTGCTGACCAGCTTTTTAAAGATGCTGATTTTATTTTCCAGCTGGATTTGGCAACTTCCCACACTGCCAAAAGCACCAAAAGTTGGTTAAATGACCATGGTGTTGGTGTGCTTGACTGGCCAGCAAACTCACCAGACCTGAACCCCATAGAGAATCTATGGGGAAAATTGAAACAAGAGACCAAAAAATGCAGATGAGCTGAAGGCCACTGTCAAAGAAACCTGGGCTTCCATACCAACTCAGCAGTGCCACAAACTGATCACCTCCATGCCACACCGAATTGAGGCAGTAATTAAAGCAAAATGAGCCCCTACCAAGCATTGAGTACATATACAGTAAACAAACATACTTTCCAGACGGCCAACAATTCACAAAAAAAAGAAGTATGGAAGTATTCTAATTTGTTGAGATCGTGAATTGGTGGGTTTTTGTTAAATGTGAGCCAAAATCATCACAATTAAAAGAACTAAAGACTTAAACTACTTCAGTCTGTGTGCATTGAATTTATTTAATATACGAGTTTCACAATTTGAGTTGAATTACTGAAATAAATGTTACTTTTCCATGACATTCTAATCTATTGAGATGCACCTGTAAATAAAAAGTTTAGGACTACCATTACATGTCCATATAAGTTATTTTGAGCATAGCAAAAAGCATGTTGTACCACTTGAAGAAAACAAAGCAACCTTGCTTCCAGATCCACAGTTGACTGTTTATTTCATAAAAGCACATTAACAAACCACATGAGTGTGTTTTCCATAAGTCTTGCACTGAAAAAAAAGTTGTTTACATGCCTCATCAATTTAATTTAGTCCTGTGTAAAGACTAACGACATACTAAATACCACAATCACAATCATTTATATGTCTTTGTTCCTTCATATATTTCAAATGATTATGTTAAATTATCTTCCAATTAGATGTGGAAGTCACTGCCATTGTATCTAGGACATATAACTCCAACAGCTAGTCTAAGAAAAGTGTGCTGTATTAGGTTTAATCATATTGAACAATTCATGAGGCATGTTCATTCCAGGGGGTAGAATCATGATTTTGTCCTCTTTTTCTTAAATGCATCCAGATTTCATTAAACTATTGTGGCCTATACAGGTCAATCTCTTAACTGCATTTAAATGTAAACCACACTCATTTAAAAACAAAAAAAGGAAACTTTACACATGTGGAGACCAGTCCCATAATAATACATTATTATTATTACCAGTGTCTGTTATAGCTGTACAGGAGAACAGTTCTACTGGGAAAAAAATAGCAAACACCTTTTTGCCTCTGTAAAGTAGGTTTAAGGGAAGGTTTAAATGAACACTTGAGAGAGACTGTGAACAGGAGTAATACTGAGAAAAAGGCAGCAGTTGGTTTTTAAGGTTTAAGTCACCAAAACCTTGCACAAGAGGTAAAGTGTGGACTGCTATAGGTAGAAGAGAGGCATCTGGAGAGAAGTGTTTATGTAAGCCCCTTAAAAATCTGGCTATATAGTAAGGCTAAGCTAAGAATGTGTGTTGTTTTTTAATGACCACTAAATTTGAGCTGAAATACTTCATCCTTAACTGGTTCTTTAAAATACTTTTTTTTGGTCTTTCCCATTTTCCCCAGGTTCCCTCCATAATACCATGAATGATGTGCTTCCCATTTTAAATTAATATATACTTTTAAAGAATCTGGACCAATCATACTTACTGTTTTATCACATATACAACAGGTCTTCCTAAGGAACGTCCCAGGAAAGAAATCAGGATAAAAATTAAATAAAACAATAACAAGAATTTTTAAGGTACAGCAGCAAGTGGCAGGTCATTACTGGAGTTTCAGAAACGGGTGTCTTCAAATACAAGATGTTGTTTTTACCACTTCTGGTAGAATCGGTGTCCCTGTTTCATTAGTTTCAGGACTGAAGCCCGGAAAAATATCCCACTGTAGTATTTTGTTAATGAAAGATTAATCTTCTGTTCTGCCAAATGTATGTTGTTAAAGTAACTTAGAAAAGATTTTGTTGTGTACATTAGAATATTACAGGAACATTTTGGCAAAACTATCAATGACAGCCGAATCATTATCTAGAGTTAAATATGAAAAAAAAATACAAAGGGTTTTAAAGATCAAACACTGCAAGGTAAAACAATTATTCACAATACTAAGAATGAAAATAAGACAAATCTCTAAAAGCATAAAAAGCCTGAAATCAAGGTATGGAGGAATTAAAGTCTTGGGCTTACTGACAATAACAAAAAGGACAAAAGTACTGATTCTCTGTTTCTCCAGTTCCAATACCTTTACACTGATGTAGGTATAATTTTAACAATTGTTTCCTTTTTACGATGGATCCAGTGACTTCAACTCCTCGACCTGTGACGCAAGATCTATTACCTGTAAAAAGAGAGATTTATATGACTGCTTGAATTGATTGTTCTAATTGCCATATTTATAAACTATATATATAAGTTTTTTAAATGTATGTATTAGTGGTAAGCAAAAGGATTTGATCATTTCTAAATACTACAGGAATCGTAACTTTACCTTGTCTTGGAGTTGTTCTGTTACCTCCTGATGTGAGGCTTCAGTCCCCTCTACAGTTTTCTGCTGAGCTGTTTTCATCTTCAGTAAGTCAATCTCCCTGTATGAAAAACAGAAGTCAAAATATTTCTGAAATTATATAGACTACTTCAGAAAAATTTTTGATTAATCACTTGCCTGTATAATAATTTTGGCCCAGTGACAAAGAAAAACATATTTGAAAAAAAATTAGTTTAAAATACATGTGCCTAGTACTTAGAAAATGTGATCATTTTAACTTGATGATGAAATTGTGATGTGGTGTTAAAAGTAACAATTTCATTGCATTTAAGATACATGAGTGTACATATTAAAATCCTAATTGTAAATATTTTTTGTAATATTGTTTTTTCTTAAAAAAATGTGCTTCCTTACATTAACTTTGAAATCATAGAAGAATTGTATCTAACTCATTATCTGCATAAATTGCTCTTTTTTCAATTAATTTTGAATATATGAATTGAGCCAAACAAAATGAGTGTCATGTCATGCTATTCATATAAATTTGAAATGTATTTGTGTGTATGTGTGTGTATAGTATTATATAATGTTATGTAATTCTAATTGTATTAATTAGACTTGGACATTAATTTAACACAAAATTACAGTTAACAAATAACAAAGGTTCTTCAAAGTTGCTTCAAGCTAAACAGGACCTTCGGTAAAAATGTGGATGTAGATCAGCATCTGTGTGTTTTCTCTCACTTTTGCTGATACTCTTTTATAAGGCGTTTGGCCTTGCTGTATTTGCGTTCTAGAGCCTGGTACTGAGCCTGAGTTTCTTTCAGGTGCTCATCCACAGCCTGGCAAAGACTCTGCGCCTCCATCCAATATCCCTCCAGCTTCTCCATGCGCTCCCGGTTCTCCTGCATGTTATGCTCCATCTGGGCCTTTTCAGCACGCCAGCGCTGTTTCTCCTGCTCTGCATGATTTAGCTTCACACATTAATGCAAACAGGTGATTACATTTTTAGACCTGTTGTGCAAATAGCAACATAGATCAAAACTTTACAACTGTGGAAACCCAGAACTCTTTGTCAGAGGAAAAACTTTCATAAGTGTTCTTTTGAAAAATGTCAAGGCCTATAAATGGAAAGTCTGCAATCATTTACTCACGATAATGGCATTGTAAATCTTTAAGACTTTTACCAAAATGTAGAATGTAAACTGTAATACAATAATAATCTTCCATTTCACCAAGCTATAAAATGTCATTAAAACATTGGTGTTGTATCAGATTTTATGTCAGAATATGGCACAAATTATTGGTTTGTGTATGCAGTCAAACCTGGTGCCTATGAATGTGTAAAAACCGTAATCAGATTTGAGAGCTATGGCATGGAGAAGATTTTAATGGAATAGTTCAACCAAAAATTAAAAATAGCTGAAAATGTCCTCACTCTCAGGCCATCCCAAATGTAGATGAGACTGTTTTCTGATTCAGCATCAGAGATTCAGCATTATATCACTTGCTCACCAATGGATCGTTGTGCAGTAAATCCACAAGTAACCAACAAAACTCCAGTCCATCAGTTGACCTCTTGTGAAATGAAAAGCTGTGTATGTGTTTGTAAAAAACAAATCCATCATTAATGCGTTTATCTTTAAACCATTGCTTCTGGTCAAAATAGTCTATAATCCATAATAATGCTTCCACCAGTAAAAAGTGTATCTCCTGTTGTCTTCTGACATCAAAATCCACCAACATATTTGTTCATAACTGCTTTTTCACTGGAGAAAGCAATATTTTGGATAGAGGACTCTTAGCTCTTATTTTAGCCGGAAGCAACAGTTGGAATCTTAATGATAGATTTGTTCATTAAAAACATGCAGCATTTCCTTCACAAGGCATTAATAGATGGACTAGAGTCATGTGGATTATTATGATGTTTTTATCAGCTGTTTGGACTCTCATTCTGACAGGACCTATTCACTATAGAGAATCCATTGGTGAGCAAGTTTTGTAATGCCACATTTCTCTAAATCTGCTCCGATGAAGAAACAAACTCATCTACATCTTGAATGCCCTGAAGCTGAGAAAAAATATATATTATAATTTTTGGTTGACCTATTCTTTTAAGCAAATAAACTTCAATTTTAAGTAATCTGGACTACTAGACCCTTTTTCTGTTAGTAAACACTGTGACATTTTTCTGTGGGCGGAGCTTAGCTGGAGGCAGAAAGAGTCCCCTGACCGCTTCACTAACGCTAACTGTGAAGTTTGTTAGCTTGTTTTTTAACAACAACTGTCGAAATTCCGATTTTACCTGCATATGTAAGGTCACTCACTGTCCGGGACCGCGATTGTTATTTGAAAAGGTTAACTTTAACAGACGAAACCAGATTGGCCGACCTGCACACGCTTTAACTCAAAGCTCTGACTGGATTCCCTTCGGTTGAGTGACTCGCATCTAACGTGTATAGTAGAGACAAACTCACCATGTCTATCTAGTCATGAAGATGTATATATATTTCAACGTCAGCAGGCAATTATTTTTACAGCTACGTTATTATTCCAGCCACAATTAATCACAACAATGTACATACAATTACATATTATAAATCATCAGTTTGTTGTTTTACACATATGCACACAGACATTATTTCATACACGACATATTCGTGAGATGCAAGAAATCTTCAGACGCGCCCATAACAACAAAATACAATACTTTATTGAACCTTTTCTGATAAGAAGTGTGCGCTGCAAACGCGATCATGTTTGACGATGGTTTCTGTCCAGACCACTCGTTTTATCGCGTTTAACCACAGCTGTCATCAGGTTTTTTGTCTGGCAGTGGCAGCAGGTATGCGTTAAAATTTAAAATGTAAGCCTCTACTACATCAATTCGGGCACAACATCACAACAATATGTTTTAAGCTCCTTGTGTAGATGAATCTATGCTGTTTTGAATGGGCCGCCTCTAGTTTTCGCTCTGTTTTGCCTCCAGCTAGCGCTGTGACGCAATCGTGACGTCGGCCCTAAAAGGGTCTATTATGGGGATTTTGGTATTTTGTGGACATTAACTGTTTGAATCACTGTCCTGCTTTTGTTATATGTAAATGAACAGCATGAAGAATTTCAAAACATCTCATTTTGTGTTCTAAATATAGTCATGCAGGTTTGGAAAGATGAGTAAATGATGAAAATGTTCATTTTTATTCTAAGAAATCCCTTTTTAATTTTTGAGATCTGATGACCAGTTAGCATGAAAAGAGTTATCATACCTTCCTCTTGAGCTGTTGGATTTCAGCCTGAGTCACAGCATGTTTGATCTGCAACTGTGCCAAAGTAGTACATGGGTTAAAGAATGTAACTAAATCTGCTATTTCGCCATGGTGAAACTTGCATTTTAATGAAAAAACAAACAAACACACTGATTAGTCTGAATGGATTCTTCAAAGATGACCTAAAGTGACAGTTTGAAAAGACATGTTTAAACCTTTCAGTGGGTGGCTTATTATAAAATGTAAAAAAAAAAAAAAAAAACTACTACAGCCATAGGTGTATTACTTGTCTTCTATAGAAAAAGAAAGACACCAATATTAATGGGTTGTAAAGTATATTTATTGATGTTTTAGTTTGTTATTTTAGTAAGCAGTTTTTTTAAAGTGGGACTACTACTTTTTAGTAGAAGGTATTATATAGTTATATAATTTATGAGTTTGTTCTATGTAAACAGTGTTTAATGAATATTTACACCCTATGCTGATCTGTTACTTCCTTGCATCTTCGCTAAGAGACAAAGCAAAAGTAGCCGGGTTTGTCTTTGTATATTTAAAAGATTGGATGCTCGCTAATTTGTATTCTACCAATGTCCTGTGATATCAAAAGACCTCCACAATTTGCAGGAGTCTGTGAAATGAGTCCGTTCAAATGGTTTAGCTATATACTGTACATAAACGTATGTACTTTTCCATCAAACATAGTATAGTAGTTTAACCTTTTTTATTTTTGTCTTACTTCTTTATATTTGTGGGCAAGCTTCTCAGGGTCCACTTCTACTGGTGACAGCGTATCCTCATTCTCGGCCAAGTCAAACACCTCTATCGCACTAGGGTACGTAGGGCTCATCTCGTCTTCATCTTCATCGGTGCCGTAATCACCCTGCTAGAAGGGAAGGATAAAGAACCTACCTTTTGTCACAAGATTTAAACATGTTTTTAAAAAAATGTCCTATATACTAGGGGAACATGCAGACATTGATATCTGTTAACTAAATATTATATAACACTTTTTCAATCAAAAATCAGGGTACAGATATGGTGTTATGGCAAGGGTTATGCTGAAGTTTTTTACTTAACGTCGGTGGTCATTAACACATAATATGTTTTTGCGCTACAGGATGCAGCGCAATAGAAAAAGAACACAGGGTTTCATTATGCATTTTAGTTTATATCCAATCTTTAAATGTAATACAAAGTCTATTTGTATAAAAGACATTCAGTGTTGTGTTATTGCGTTAACTTGTCAATGCCAAGTGTAGCTCACTTTACTTTTTTTATAATCATATTGACCTCTAGGAAGAACAACTGCAGAGTATGCAAGAAGTATGAGGAAACGTTTTACAAAATGTAATTTTGAAATTACAAATGTAATTTTTAATTACAAAATTTAGATGCACTTTGCAGTCTTCTATATTGGATTATAACCCATTATATATTCTTCAATTACAGACTGTTAGCTAAAAATAAAAATTTAAATACAACTGTTCTAGGAAAGTACTACAGACCTCTTCCTCATCCCCCATGTAGTTGCCATATCGTTGTTCCATCATCTCCTGTTGCCAGCGCTCCTGTTCAAGGGTCTGCTGAATGAGCTGGGCCACTTCACTTTGCTCTCCTGGCTTCTCTCGGCCAATAATAAACCTGGAAACAGATGAGTTTATCACATACCTTTAGCACATAAAGTATTTTTCTTTATCTGTTAGTTCTTGAGTATACGCTAGACTAGAGGAAATTGTTCTCTTTTTTAACTTTGAATTAATATTTTAAAGGAGTCATAGTACTTTTTCATACATTTTTCCTGAGGTCCATTAATAATTAATAGTTATATTTAGAATTAAAAGAGCTGCTTTTTTGCTGTTTGATTTCAGTGCCTTAATTGAGTTATTCAGAATCAGTAATGGTCTATAATTCAACATTTATTGCGTTACAATACGACAATCTGCACTGAAATGTGTCTCTCAGCTGGTCAACATCAGACCCAAATGATCAGGGATATTTTTTAAATAAACTGCATCTGCTCATTTCTAATGTGTGGTTTCCTTCAAAAAAAGCATTTGCAGAGTAGCAGGTGATAATACAGCCAGAAACCGACTATTATTTGACTTTATAAATAATTATATATAAATGCTCTTTTTGTGCCTTTAGAAAGATATCTTACAAACATCTTCTCATAAGGTCAGTCAAAAAATATGAGAAGACAACATTTATAATGATGAACAATGGCAACAATATGTTATACTGTTGTTTACTTTTGATCATAGGCGTAAATCCCGGAGGGGCGGGGGGGGGGGGGCAGGACCCTCCCTATCTGAGGGATGCCCCCCCTAAAAATATAATTACAAGAAACTCTGTGTATTTGAAAATAATATAATGGACATACACTTAAAATAATTGTGTAAGTAGTAAAACAAAATATTCCCCAAAAAAGCGTTTTCAGTTCAGAAATGTTTAATTACCCCCTCCCTTGCCTCACAGTGGATTGGTACCATTGTCTGCTATCCCCCTTTACCGATACACTAGGGATGGGAAGATTGCCCGATTCGCTCGGTGTATGGCAAAAAAAAGTTAACGAATCGATGCATCGGTTTAAAAATGTTAATCGAATAGAATAGTTGGCATTTGTATCGCGATGCATTGTTTCTAACATATTTATTTGCATCGGTAAAAAACGATTTATTTATAAATAATTACTAGTGGATGCGCTACACATTTATTGTTTAGAAAGTGACCAATAATCTGTAACCAATATTTTGTATGTAGATTGATTTCTCCTCTCGAAACTGTCTCGAGCGCGTTCTCTCGTCACTGCTGCGCGTGAATATGACGAATCACAACAACACTGTGGAGACCCGAGGAAAAGCGGGGATTCAAGTCCAAAACCTGACTTCAAATAACCTAACAAATCAATCGGAGCTAAAGCGGTTATAAACGAACATGCAAGTTCACACAATCTAACTAATTTGTGAACGATTATTCATTTATTCAGTTCTCTGATAAGTTGATATACCATATGATTCTTCACAAGCAGAATTCTCTATCTTTTAACTGCAAGTTCTAAGATAATGCATTTGGCTGGCTGATATCATACTTTTGCCTGCCATTCACATGATAATATATTTTGTTGTTTTCACTCAGTGCATAACTGAGATGTCATGTGTATTTCCTCAGTGCTGTTGTCAACTGACCGCGAACTCACAGAGTGCAATATATTTCCATTTTGCTGGTTCTCAGTCATGCGGCTCTTTGGACTGAGCTCAGTGCTGCGTGCTTTACGCGCACTGTGGACTAGCAGACGCTGCTGCAATGAGCGTATAACAGATTGTATTGCTGAGTTAGCAGATAACTGTAAATGGACAGTTCTGGACTACTAACGTCTCAAAATGAAAGACTATCTGTAACGGGTTCTTAAAGCAGTGCACAGCAAGTTAATGTAGAAAATTACTAGCTTCAAAATAATTAAAATTTCATTAAAAGTTTAATCTGATTGCTTAAGTTTTAATTATAGTGCTTTAATGTTCAATGCTAGTTGTAGTCATGGTTCCTGTGCCTGCTTCACATAGACTGTTAAGCTGATTGGAACTAAACAGGTTCAATGTCTAGCTCAGCTGAAGAAGACTATAATGAGTAGATGTAGTATGTTATTCCCTATGCAGCTGAGAATGCAATGCATGACAGTTAGGTCTGTGAGTCAGCAGGTAATACATTGCATTCCTGACAGTGGAGCTAGTGTTAGGCCCTGATTATTCTTAAGCAGCCCTTGATGTCGATCATGGATCAAATCGATCGACCATGACAAACAGCGAATATATCTGTGCTGTTTAATGCATTTGAGATGTTGTGTTTTCCTCAGTGCATAACTGACATGTCACGAGTATATTTTTCATCTGTAAATGTTAGAAAGTCATGCAAATATATCCATTTTGCTTGGGCTTAAGTACGAGCGCTTGCGTGCATGTAAACTAATTCTGAGTCAAATATGCATTTTAATGATTGCTCATAGCAGTAACTGTAAATTGACTATTGTAACGGGGAAATAAAATGTAAGCTAATACAGTTCTAATTACTAAGCTCACATAAGTTAATGTATGTTTCTTAAAGCAGTTAAAATAGTTAAAATGTAGTTTTAATTTAGTGATTTTAACTTTTAGTTTAGTTATTGTTGATGCTTTAAAGAGCAATGTTAGATTGTAATGTTCTAATGCTATCTGTTCTAACTATGAAAGGTACAGCTGTTATAAAACTGCATGGCTATGATAGTATGTGAGAGAGTCAGTGATAATATTGCATTCCTATGGTCGGTGTTAGAGGAGCTCAGTTTAGCCTGAAGTTAGCCTGCCCTGAACCAGGTTAGCTTCCAGCATAAGTAGCCACAGTGACTGAGGTTGATCTTTGTTAAATTTGCTTTATGGAACCAAATCATTTGACAGTGAGTCAGAGTAACTGAAATAAGCCTGGCCTATCTGGTAAACTTGTTTTATGAAACAGGCCTCGAGTCGTTAGAAGTCAGAAGAAATAAGTTAATTTATGATTTGCTGTCTGTCTGAACCAACGAAATAAAAGCGATCATATTTTTTTCATTGCATCGAATTCCATTGTGTTGAATCAAATTCGAATCGCACTGCATATCGTAAACATATGATGTATTTAGGCATCTATATGCAGCAGTTATGAGATGTATATTAGATGTTACCAAATTAAAAAAAATTATGATATCCGATGTATTTTCTATAAGCGATTATAAGGTTACCAAGCTTAGCTTGTTAAATTAACTAACACTAACTAACTAACACGTAACTGACACGGCGATAAGCCTGTGTGTGAACTGATATTAGGCTAATATTTTAGACCTATGTGTTGGGTTTTGCTCAATATGATGTTAAGTGGCAGATCAGTGGGCTTGCTGCAGTTGAATATCTAAAGAGACGTCCCAGACGAAACCTTAAATACTATGGAGGATGCAAAATAATAATTATAATATGACCGTGTGGTGAACCATATGAACCGAACTCATATTTAAACACGGTCTCCATATATATCCTTACAAGTACAATTTTGGCTGTATTATTTGTATCCCCTTCAAATATTGTTCTTGAGAAATGTTATGTTTATTGTGTCGTCGCAAAATTGTTGATCAGCGTCATTGTTGTTGAGAGCCTGTGTGCGGCATAATATGTGCATTATATACATATGACTGTGTTAGCTGTAACAGAGATGTGTAAGATGTGTGCATGTAGTTTACAGTTGCTTACTGAAAGCCCTGACTGAAACCCCACGGTACACCACTGCATATAACCCTCTCCTTGTTCTCACCCTGCCCTGTTAACACTGATCTATTATAATGAAATATTCTTCTCTTCTAAATACAGTCTTTGTAACACATCATAATTACAACTGTCACAATGACCCCACTGGCTGCTGAACTAGGAAAATGAGTAGGTAACAATAATGACAAAGATACTTAAATAATTCTTTAAACACTTAAATACCATATATTTGATTAAGTTTTAAATTAGGGAAAATATTGTATCAAAAAGTTAATTTCACAATTCCATTGAGGTAGAACTGGCTATAATAAAATTATATATATAAAAAGAGCATACAAACATTACACACAACACAGCTGCAAGCAAATAAATATTACAAAAGTGTAATGTCTGTTTGTATCCTGTCATGGATTTGTACAAAATGTATATATAAAGTTAGAGAGTTTGAAATAAGGAAGCTAAATGTTGTAAAAATCAAGCTGTCATGGAGCCAAAAGTACAGTCTCTAATTACTTTGTATTTATTGCTGCAGTGCCTTCTGGGAAGTTCCTACTTGTGATTTCGGGAAGTTGTAATTATGATGTAATATGTTCAAGTGATTTTTGGTAAAGGAACAAAGTATAAATGGGGAAAAATCATAAAAAGGAAGGTGCTTTAGAGCTAATGTGACAAAATGAAAAGCAAAGGATGCAAATTAGGTAAGTAAGAGATGCTCTATGTATTTAATAATCATTGAACTGCTATATTAATCAAGGGAATTGCAGTTTTGTCACACAAATCAGCTGTCTGATGAACAAATTCTACTGCTATTCTCAATACATACTAATTATAGAGTAAACATTTACAATTAAAACTTAATTCTGAAAAATACCCAAATAGTTACCTGCAACCTCGTGGTGGTGCTCATTTGTGCTTCTCTCATAAATGCGATAATTTATGACATGAATTGCAGGCAGTATATGATTAATTCACCATTACTTATGCCTTGAGCAAATAGTGAACTTCACTTTTACTTATCTGTAGATAAATATAATAGAAACTGAAAAATGGGACTTGTGAACTAATGGGACTGAAAAATAGTACTAATGAAATTAGATGTCAGCAAGGAGATTACTTTTGTACCACACTGGTCTAAATCCACTTGGTCTTACCGAACTGTGCCAGATGTGTTTCTCAGGACAGAGGCAGCAAAACTTTGAGTTACACCAACCAGGCTTGTTCCATCCACCTCCACTATCAAATCATTCACCTGGATCCTGAAAGGGACAAAAGTCAGAAGTGTGAAATAAGTTTCAGTAATTAAGTAAAACAATTATAATTTGATGCTTTGGAATATGCATAACATCTACCTGCCATCCCGATGGGCCGCCCCTCCCTCTGTGACGGTCTTGACGAAAATGCCAAGCTTCTCCAGACCCATGTCAGCTCCAGCACCCATCCCAATAATACTGATACCCAAACCCTCATTGTCTGTTGATGGACAACAAAAATGGAGAACTCAATCCAGAGAATTGCAGTATGAACATGCTCCACTCACCTTTTAGAACCACAAAAGGGCATTTTACCTGCACGTAACACCGGATTATCATTTATCTAAAGCACGTTTTTAACCTTGGGTAAAGATATGTGTCACACTTGTATTTTAAATATGCAAATACGAATGCTAACCCGTGGTTATGGAATGTTCAGTGAGAAACATAATCTTATGAATACACAGGATTAATTGTAAACCATGACAGTTAAACTATGAGCAGTGTGAAACAAGATAACCCAGGATTCCTTTTACCTTGGGATTAGAAAGACCCAGAGTTAACTATAAGTGTGAAAAGCCCTTAATATAAGTGTCTTGATACTCTTTCTGTCTTTAGAACTACATATTGTTTTATCATTTCAATTTTCAATAATCAAAGTTGTTTTTGTGAAAGATTTTTGCTTGAAAAGTGTGCTGTCTACTTTATATACTATTTACTGTCATTTATTATTGTCTGCTTTACAGCAGAATTAAATTTTGTTTGCATTAACTAATGACATTTTTTTTTTCTGTTTTGTAAAACTGCTTTGGCACAATCCGTATTGTATGAAACACTCTATAAATAAAGGTGACTTGACTTTGTTTTGCAAAACATGATTCAGAAAAGAACAGAAGTGCTGTAAAACATCTTCATTTACTCTTTGACATTTTCCCTGTTGAGTGTTACTCTTTAAAGGGGTCATATGATGCGATTTCAAGTTTTCCTTTCTCTTTGGAGTGTTACAAGCTGATTGTGCATAGATAAGATCCCTGAAGTTGCAAAGACTAAAGTCTCAAACCCAAAGAGATATTCTTTATAAAAGTTAAGACTCGTCCACGCCCCCTAAAATGGCTCATTCAAACACACCCCCACATGTCTACGTCACGATGTGGAAATATTTGCGTAATGCCTCCCAAATGTGCACACAAAGAAAGATGGCGTGGTTTCAGTAACCGCAGTAGTGTTGATGCAGCCATGTCAGGGAGACGCTGTGTGTTTCTATGCAAAAGCAAAAATACTTTATTTGGCCTTCCGAAAGGAGACGCAATTAGGAATCATTGGTTACGATTTGTTTACAACACAACAGCACAACCCAAATGTTCGCATTTGTGCAACGCATTTTATGGACGACAGTTTCATGAACCTAGGAGAATACAAGGCTGGCTATACACGAAGGCTTTTTCTAAAAAAGGTAAATTCCGACTTTGCTATGACAATCTGGCGCTTCTGAATCAGCGACTGCAAGTATGTTCTGTTATTAGTTCAAGTATTGACAGTTCAAATGCAGAGTTTTGCACGTAATGCGTAAAATAATGTGTGTTTTTACATTAAAGCATGTCAACATATTCTGTTACACCAAATACACAATATAATGATCTTTAAAATAGCATCATATGACCCCTTTAAATAACCCTCTTTCGCTTTCCAACTTATTCCTTCATTTACTCTCTAACACAATTTAATTGCTATGTTGTGAATATAGTTACAGCTAAAAGGGTGTTGTTAATCACAAAATGCAGTGAAGTATATTCATGATTCAGTAAGGCTTTAAGTGTCTTACTGTTTCTATCAAACTTTTTTATTATTACTACAACACTACATACAATATTGCGATTAAATTTTCATTGAATTTCATTTATTAAGACACTGTCTCTACCATGTAAACTAAGGTTGAAATCAAAAGTATATGATAATTTAGTACTTTTCATACATTTAATACTAGAGTCTTTATCTTTCCATCTACATAATGTCCCCTTCATCAATTTAACAGTCTTTAAAAAAAGAAACAGCCTGCCATTCAAGTGAATTTGTCCACCTGGACAGAAGGTGAATTCTATTCAAAAGTGAGCTTCACTATGCCCTACTCACTCCAAGGGGCAAAGCATTTGAAATGAGTTCTTTAAATAAATCCTCTAGTATCATGTGTTTATTATTGCAACAATTACTTCCTTAACATGACCACTTTATTTACACTTTGCTAACATCCTTGTGTATAGCATGTTTGTAAAGGGATTCAGTAGCTTTATTTCAATTTAAATGACCCTACAAGTAGTGTTCCCTTCATGCAGTGTCAATTATGTGTGCAACAATTTTATTTAAAATTTGACCTATGTAAATTACAAAAAAAAAACATGATAAATTGCTAGTTGGAGGTTGGCTGTATCTTCGACCCTTTATCAATCCATCCATCCATACTGACAAACTCTAATCTTTTCATCCGTCATCCATCAATACATCCAGCCATTTATTGACTCTTCGACGCATCACTCATTTCAACCACCTTTCCACAAATACCTTTCTCCAGTTCAACGGGGAACAGGTCCAGCCTTTCCACACGTTTCTCCAGCTCATATTCAGCAGAGGCAGCCATGGGGTCCACATCATCATTCCTCCTGTCATAGTCCTCATTAGAATAGGTTGTGAACACCTGAAAATTGGATCATAACCACATGTTTGTTTCAGAAACAAGCTTTTCATTCATGTAAGTAAAAATTTTTTCATTCCCTTTTCAGAACATGTAAATACTCCACTGCTTGTTGATTCACTTCAATATTTGGAATAATAAATTAAATAGGATAATATATATTACACAACAGCCAGATACACTTTACAGATTGCAGATTCAGCTCTAAACAAGTATCTGATTTTGATTCAAATTCAGACCTTGAACCAAACCCGGAATAAGGATAGCATTGTTTGTGATCATATACAGATTGTTCTGAATAATATTAAGAAATGAATATTAATAATATTAACCAGTTCACCGCCTTCATTTAATGACATTGGCTGTTGCTGCTCTCCTGAATAAGCTAGTTTGTCTTAAATAACTATTTTGCTACATTTTCTGAATAGTAGCTTACATTTACATTTACTCTCCATCAGTTCTTACAATGATTTGGCCTGCTCATTTTTCTATGATTTCCCATGTTTTCATGACTGGGTCCCCCTACAAAACCTCAGTACACTCCCCTCAATCATTATGCTTTTTTTTCTTCTTTTTTTATCTGATCACTTCGAAAAGTAATTGCACACTTATACAGTATAAGTGTTTAAGTTATACTCAACAAGCTGTAGAATTCATGTCTGTACCACAAATGCTACATGCAGACGATTACACAAGTTACACAATTTAATCCTTGTTGATTTGGGTTTCAAATCAGGGAAGCTTTCTCTGGGCTAATAATTATTATGTTTGTGGCCATGTAAAGAGCACAAGTCTATATGACATTGCTGTGGCAACAACTGGCACCTTTTTAGCCATTACTATTAATACAACCATTTTGTTCTCTGTTTCAGAGCAAGGTTATACTTTCCTGTAAAGCTTCAAATTTTATAACCAATAATTAACAAATCCACAACAGTTCCTTTTAGTAATTTTCTGGCTGATAATTCTTGCATAACACTGACTGGATTCAAATAATTTTCTCTTGCTGTTTACTGACATTTTAAGTGTTGCATGCTGTTTGATTGTAAACATAACTTTATCTACAGACTGATGCTCTGACTATGGAATTGAAGTGGCTTTTTATTGAAAGCAAAGCTGTGTGGGCAGAGCAGGTGTGCCCACTTCACAGCAGCTCTTGAGGCTTTACTGTTAGTTTTATATAATCTTTTTAATGTGGGTGTAGGCGCCAACTTAACCTGGCCTGAACACACATGCATTTTAAATGTATACTGTTAACGTGAAATGCTCTAGTTGACCATGTTCTATACACAGCATGTAAATGTCCATTTTACTTTTGTATTGCAGCCTTCTTGGGTATCTTCTTTTGGCCAAACTTTGCAATTGTCCTCCACACAGAAGGTAACACCAGAATTCATTGTGAGAAGCTTAGTCTAAAAGATGGCAGACAAACCCAAATATAATTTTTTGATATTATAAATATACTTTTAATTAATTAAAGCCTGGAATGTATTGACAAACGATAATTTGCACCATATTTGTGTGTGCTGTTTATTTTTATGAAAAGAATGTCCTGTCTGGTTGACGCCACCAAGACCTTTTTTAACCACATGTAATATAGAGACTACTTTTAAGAATCCAATCAATTCCCAACAGATAAAATCAAGTCCTGCCCTACTTTTTCCCTTGAATATCCGGTTTCACTCAGACACAAGTCACAGAAGTAAAATGTACTATAAATGCCGTTTTGTTATGTAATGAAATAAAAATAACACCAGACCATCTTTATTCCCCAATGCCAAACAACCACCAGCATCCTAAATCCTCATCCTCAATTCCACCCACTCATGTCCTGCCACAGGCCTCCTACTCTTAGCAGCACATCCCACATCAAACACAACCCCTGAGAGAAAAAATGTGCTTTACTCCCATCTGTGCTTTATGTCCACCTGCACCTATTCCCCAATAGCAAAATGAAGCTTCACATACACCAGCTGAGACCAACTACCATGGCCACATGATTCAGTGAGACTGTGGCTTGGATTTTCGGTGGTGACCGGTGGACATAAACATCGGATTAAGGAGGGGGAGGATAGAATGAGAGAGAGGAAGAAGAGAGGCAGACAGTGGTGCTCCAGTTGTGTGAGAGTGCCAGTATTGTCACATCTCTTAATGGATGGCGAGGAATACCCCTCCTCCGCTCAAACTCCACTCACCCATCCTGACTCTGCTGCCCTACTAAAGGTATGAATGACAATAAATGTTCAGTAAATATCATTAATAGTCTATTGGAATTGAAATCTCATGAAACCTGCCAACATGTCTTGGTCAAAAAAGCCAATTTTAGGACTATTAAGTTTAATTTCTTTTAATTACTGTAAATTTAAAGTATCGATCTCACTACGGTTTAGTATAGAAATTTAACTGTTTTGTATCAAAATAATCAGAGATTTAGGGGGATAGTGCTTATGACAAGAATAATGCAAAACAATGTCTGCTTATGCAACACAAGACACTTGTAACAATGAACAAAATAAAATATGAGGAGATGTTCTAACAGGAAAAGAATACTGTTAATAGACTGCTGGAAAAGAATCAATCCAAATAACATGGTTGAAAAGTTTTTGCCCACAACCACTGCCATTTTCTGCTCTGCTTGAGGTCGGGAACAAGTGTGAGTTGCAGTAAGATTGGTTCTATTCCAGTTGACAGGAATAGATTTGTGAACACCAGAAGGCACTCCATGTTTCTGCATACACATGAGGCAAGGCAAGGCAAGTTTATTTATATAGCACATTTCATACAGAGTGGTAACTCAACATGAGCAGAGGTTTTCCTGTGTTTTCCCCATTCTCTTCAAACACTCCATTTTACTATATTTCTTACTCTTCTAGCTACTAGTAAATAAGTGTAGATTTCAAATAATATACATACGCCAAATATAAATTGTATGGTGCTGGCAATATAATAAAATGTTATGTATTTATAAAATACAATAAAATGTAATTTAGTTGCACCGTACTTCTCACTGGGTCATGCTAGTTTTGAAGTTTGCATCTATTCAGTAATGTGCAAAAGTAAACTGATTTGGTCTATGCAGTGGATCATATCCACTTCTATTTATATAAGTGCACACACTAACAATTAGACATCAGTTGAATCGTTGCTCTGACTGACAATATATAAGTAAATGTAATTTTAATAAAACTTTTAAAAACACTATGTTCAGTAAAGTAAGCAAAAATTGTTAAACACTGGCAAAGCAACAGAGTACACTGCAAAATACAGTTCAGTGTTTCCCTATCTTTTTCATTGTATGGACCCCTTTATTGACTCCTAAACCAGAAAAGTTTTCTTTTTAACTCATATTATACTGGATGTTTCTTAGCATTTAGCACTTTTACAAGTAATCAATACTCTGGGTGAAAAAGAGACCCAAGTTATACTTAATTGTATTTTACAAGTTTTGATTGTTCTGGGCCTGGAGGCAATTGTATTTGAAGTTGTATTGTTGTGAAGAAGAGAGAAGTGGCCTTTTATTGTGGCCAGCCTAAGGCACACTTGTGCAATAATCATGCTGTCTAATCAGAGAGGTGGATGGATTATCTCGGCAATAGGAAAGTGCTCACTAACACAGATTATCTCGGACAGATTCACTAACACAGTGAAAATATTTGAGAAATAGGCCTTTTGTGTACATAGAAAAAGTGTTAGATCTTTGAGTTCAGCTCATGAAAAATGGGGGCAAAAACAAAATTGTTGCGTTTATAATTTTGCTCAGTGTATATATATATATATATATATATATAAGGTGCACAGTGTTATTCATTCAAACACTAAACACCACCATGGTAACACACTATACTGAAATAATGCAATAAATATTCATTTAACAACATTAGATGTAACATACAACCCTGATAAACATAACTGATAAGAAAAAAACTAAGAAACATAGTTATTTCAAAGAAACAACATCACATTTGAAATGTAATGCAGGGAATTCTGGGAACGGCAATTTCTGGGTTTTTTTCACCTGAAAATTTTACATTCTATTTCACTTCCAAAAACTATATTTTAACAAAAAATAACATTAAAAATCCATTACCGTTTTTCACCGTATATAGCTGGGGATCTTACCATTAACAATTTAACAGGTTTTTACTGTAGCATTTTCACAGTTTTTTTACCGTTAAAATCACAATCATTTTTAAAGTGAAGATCTTGTGTTTGATTACCAGGGAATGCATAAACAAATTAAAACAAAAGTGGACAAAATGTGATAATGTGAAATAATTGATAAAAGTGTCTTTCAAATGCATAAACATATAAATCAAAGGGGCCACCATACTGCACCATTTCATTTATGGCTACACCACGGATATGATCTAAAATTCTAGCAGTAATATAGCTCATACAAACAAAGCTTTCCCAAAACAATTATGCAAAATACATGCCAGGCAGGCAAAAGATAACATATTGTAGAATTTAGGCAGTCATTCCAGAACATCATCTATATCCTGCTGTTCTGAGGCTTTGTTCAATAATGTAGCATATGGTGAGATACTGCGAGGCAAGCAGCATTTTATCCTAACGATGTGCTGGAATGATAAAAAAATTAGGGATGAATGAATAAACCACTCTTGCTGTTCAAATACGATTGCACTTCCTATAAATATACACCTCTCTGTTCTAATTATATATAGGAGTAAAATCATACTACCAAAATGCACTCATAAGCAGCACTTTTTTCTTAAGCTAGCATATATTATATTAGGTTTCAAGGTACACGAGGCTGGAATGTGAATTAGGCCAAAGCCACCTTGATGTGAGTACAGTCAAACTTCCTGTATTGTCCCTCAGGTGCAGAGGTGTGAGGAGGAACATCTCTCTGTCTCACTCACAGACAGTTCTGGGTTGTCTGCACAATCCTGATATATCTGTCAGCTATTTAAAGAAATCCCTCAAAATATCAGACCAAATTCATTGCATTCATTAAAATATAACTAAGCCAAGATGCACTTCCACTTCTTTCTAGTGTTAAACACAAAACAACATTTTAAATAAAGTATATTTTCCATTCATAAAAGCTAATAAAATAACAAACATGCACCTGTAATAGATCATTAGAGAACAAAAACTGTCTTGTCTTCCACAGTCTTGATTCTAAAATTGTTTTTAAAAACATCTTTATATTCTTTAAAAAATATATAATTTTTCTTTTGATTTTAGGATGAAATATGACCCAGATATTTCTTTGTAAGTTTCACTCACTAGCTTTTAAAAATGTTGAATAACTACTTTCCAAAAAATTTGTTAACATGAAGGATTTTTTTTAATTACGCATTGAATTGTATTTCAGGGTCAAAGGAAATATTCTTAAAGGGGTCCTTTTATGCTTTTTCACTTTTTGAATTTTAGTCAGTGTGTAGTGTGTATGTTTGGGCATAAAACGATCTACAGAATTACAAATCTCAAAGTCCACTCCAAAGGGAGATATTTAGTTTTTTTTTTAAATCCCTTTTCAAGAACTACAACGAACGGCTCGTTTGGACTACAAAGTTATTTTCCTGTATTTGTGACAAATTTTAAATCCCGCCTACGGAAATTTGAATGGTTGGCTGGTTGGGGGAATGCTTGGTTGAGCACTGCACGTTTCAAAATCGAAAATCGGTGCAGGTGTTTTTATATCACTGTATTTCTGATGGAAACCAACTGTTTTCATAAAATTTTGGATGTCATTTTCCTTTCATCTTGCATATGATGTCTGATAAAGTAGCGTTTGTGAGCGGAGCTCTGATTTGTGTACAGCGTTATCGGGGAAACCTCGAGTTCTACCCAAGTGGCAACCTCCCGCTCTCTCTCGTGAAGCCAACACGGAAGTGACTAAAACTGCAATTCATTGACTGGCCGCTGGAGGCTGGCTGCAAAAGGGAGTCAATCCCATAGACTCCCCATGTTAAAATGCCCAACTTTACAGCAGAAAAAAACATGATTACAGCCTGGTGCAAAAAAATGATTTTGATCTATATAGCTAATTTTGCCCTTCATGACAACTGTGAGGGGGGTGATTTGTTTTATAATTCATCCGTTTAAATTATATTAAACCTTAAAGTTCTGCCTAATTAAGGGCGTGGCCACTTGAGTGATAGGTGGATTGCCGCTGCTGTCACCACTGTCGCGCTTGGTGATCCGTGGTTTTAAGCAACCAGCTCCACCCACCTCCCGCCTTTTTGCCCACTTTTGATAATCGATTATCTTTTTATTTCGAGTGACGCGCAGCCAAGATGGCGACGGCTGTCTTCGCCCACTTTGAGCTTAAAAAATACTCTTCAGAAACCTATGGGTGACGTCACGGACACTACGTCCATGTTTTTTACAGTCTATGGTTCTACCACTCCAACAGCGCCTCCCACTGGCAGATAATTAATTTGCAGATATATTTCGGAAGACGGGCCTTCATCAAACCCGGAACTAATAGAGCCGTTTGTGTCAGGCTGGGGAGAAAGGTATTGTAATAATGTAAATTATGTTAAAAAATTATGAGATTTTTGAACCACCAAGCATGAGATTATGTTCTAGTACACCCCCAAAACAAAATCAAGACTTTGTAAAAGAGCATAATAGGACCCTTTGACAGATAATAGCTTTTTTTCCCTGGCAGAAAATGACCAGTATAGGGATATATAACTTTAGAAATAATTTCACAAACTTTAACAGCCTCTCTCCGGATGTATAATAATTTACTGATACTCAGGTTTATAGCTCAGAATAACTGACATTTATTGATTCTGGACCACATGGTGAGGTGTCAAATATAGAAAGATTTTTTTTCACCCTTTTAGGGATGAAACACTGACTGTGTAGATAGAAAAAAAAACAGACTTAATGAAAAATTGTGTAAGTTTGACTATTTGGTGTGCAGGGGAGGACTGACAGCAACAATACTGCTATTTATAAGCACTGCCAACCCAGAGAAAGAAAGAGAGATAGGAAATAAGTAAAATAGAGAAAGAGGAGGACAAATAGGATTAAAATTGAAATTAGTGACATGGCAGTCAAAAAATTAAAGGAAGATGAAAATCAAAAAGAAAACTTTATGAACTTGAATGAAAATGTTCATCTTAAATTAATATGGATTGAAGAAAGACAGAGAGGAGGAGAAGTGAGCAACTGAAAGAGGGGCAGAGAGAGAGGGAGGGAAGAAAATGAGAACAAAGCGGTTAGTGTGAGATCTGCCTCTTAGGTCAGCCTCAACTCTCCAGCCTAAAGAGAGGGAGAGCGAGAGGTTTAATAAAGACCCAACACCCTAGCCAGCACAACAGGCCTTGTGTTTGAAGGAGAGCTGTTAAATTCGTTTAGGGAGAAAACCTTCTCCCAAACTCCGTCTGCAAATAAGAAAGGGGGTGAAAAAAGGACAGAAGGAGAGAGAGAGAGAGAGAGAGAGAGAGAGAGAGAGAGAGAGAGAGAGAGAGAGAGTGACACGGCCACTTACTGACCAACACAAAGCAGCCACAGCTTGGCAGCGACTGAATGCTGTCTCCTCGGCCTGCGGCCTCATATGATCTCACACACCAGTGAAAAACACTGTACGAAGTCTCCAGATTGAGAACGAGTGGTTAAAACAGTTTCTACTTAATTTAAAGGTTGCACAGAAATGCTGGTGCAAAGTAAATGCTCAATCAACTTTTTTGACAGTGCCATAGACAATGCCTTATGCTTGAAAACAGATTTTTTTAATCTTGACTCATGTTGCACAGGCTTCACCAACGTACTTCACATTGCAAGTGCAATGCTCTACCAGGTGAGCTGCAGAGCAAGTTTGCTACTTCACATACAAATGTATTCATGCAAGCATACAAATTTGTTTTGTTTACAAATCATATGCTATGGTAAAAGTTGTTTCAAGGTCATCATAACATAATATTGTGCAAGGAACACAGTGTTAATTAATAATCTTCCCCTGTAATCATAATTTGTGTGAAAAGGAACAAAAGTTGTGTTTTACTGCCACTAATGTTTATTTCAGTCTTATTTCCAATAACAGAACTTATTTCCAATAAGACTGGGATGAAATGTTTATATTATTAAAAACATTTTCTGAGATAAATAACAGCCACAATGCTAGAATGTTTTGAATATTTGCCATGGCAATTATATGCTAAGATGTTCTGTTTTTAGTTTTTGCCTGTGCCAGGGCTGTCCAGTCCTGTTCCTAGAGGGCCACTTTCCTGTTCCAGTTTTGACTATGACGTTTGCTAGGTTGTTCTGGGGTTTTTTCCCCATGGAAAGTGGAATGTGGAATTGTGAACATTATGCTAAATGTCTCCTTTTGTGTTTTGCAGAAGAAAGAAAGCCATACATGTTTAGACGACAGTAGTAAAATAAATAACATTTTTGGGTTGTGTTTTCAGTCAAATCTGACTCAAACAGATCGTGGTCGTTTTATTGTGATCTGCATCTCTACAACATGACTACAGACCTTGGAGTTGCATTCTTTCATTCTCTTGAACAATCATTAACAGACTACAGGATCATTGTGACTGTGAGTTGGTTCTCACAAACAGCATCAGCCCTGACTATTTCAAAAGAGCTAGTGTTTCTCTCTGGGTTTCTCCTATCTATCAGTGATACTGACATATCCACAATAAATCCACCCCTTACTTTCATCTATTCATAGGTCAGCTATTTTTACTCAAATCACTTACAGGAGGGGTTTCGTCATGTTTTCGCATTGCCTGCATTTGAAAGACTCACACCTTTCTCTCAGATGCATTATGGGAGCTTGTTCACGCTTTCAGACAAACGTACGGAACCGGGCAGCTCAAAATTACTTAACTTTAATACATTTATATATGACATTGAAAAAGATTTCTGAATGTTCTCAGTTTTCCAATAATACAAATGCAGCTTTACATTTATGTTAAAATCTTTTTGGACTTTTAACCCCTGTTTTAGGTAAATGTTTGCTTCAAATTGATGTTAATACCATATGTGAACAGAATAATATATTTAATCTTTAAACTAAACCTTGTGAAGTACTTTTAAAAAGTGCAGTTTTCTAATAATGTAAATTACTTTTTAAATCATTGGTAATAGAAGTTAATATATTTGAATGTACTAATGTGCAACTTCATTATTACAAATGTGTAATTACAAATATATTTAAATACAAGACATACAAGTTTTCACAGAAATGACATTAAATTATATTTTAGTTTTCTTCATAACCCTATGGGAAATAAAACAGAGCAACCAAAGACACACAGACGATCCATGATTTGCTACTTACTATTGCTATTCAGTGACTGATTGCATTTATAGTTTAGGGGGAGGGACATCCTCATTCTAGAATTTTTTTTTTTTTTTTGACATGTGTCCTGAAAAGATTGTTGTTAAATGTTGGTTTGGTTTCATGTTTACACAGATCTACAGAGCAGAACTAGCTACATCCTGATCACGAGCAGGCCAGCTCAGCTTATCAGACACATTGTCTGAGGTATGTTTGTTACCTCAGCCATTGATGTCAGGTCAGCATTTGTCCTGGATAAATGTCACACCAAATCAAAGAGAGGAAGCGCTAGGGAGAGAATATGCAAAGACTGAGAGTCTGGATTATGTTATATTCTATTCAGCTCATTCAGTTTGTGCCAGTCTGTGGCCTCTAAAAGTGTACCAACAGTTACAGTGACTGAGGCTTCTATAGAAACTGATAAATAAATGACTGAATTATATAATATATGAAGTTCATTCATTCACTCATACCAACACATACACCAGTCCCTAGGCAACCATTTTAAATTAACCAGACCTCTCTCATCAATTTTAATGAACATTAAAATAAAACAAAAGCCATACACGACATAAAATACACAGTTCATCTAAATACAGAGCAATCAAAGGCTTTGCAAAATAATCATTTTAATGTGAATAAATATTCTCCTACCAAAAACCACGGTCAGTGTTCTAATTTATTGTTAAATATTCCTAATGTCTAATAAATATATAAAATATGCACACATTGAAAATCATACCCTCCATTATAACTCTCAAATATCATTCATAATAAGATTTTCTGCTTATACTTGAGATCCAGTGGTGTCTGGTGTCAATGATGCAAATTACACTTTAAAGCTACAGCAGAAGATTTTCAGTAAATCATTTCAATTTTCCTCATATAAAGCTATAAATAGATTAGATATAGCGCACAAGTCATATGGACTGCCTTTATGAAACAGTTATTTATTATTATGGTATTTTTTGCCCTTTTTGGAGCTTGATAAAGCTTAGATCTGTGGTTCAACACATTTTTAGCCCCATAGGCTTTTCAGATATTTATGCTGTAATTATGACAAAAGTTGCTTTTTTATAAACAGAAAATGCAAGTATTGCTATATGAATGATTCCAGACGTTTCACAAGCTATAAAAAATATAACAGTAATTGAGGGATAAGAAACATGATTTCAGTTGACAGCTTGACTTTGTTTTTTATAGCATTTTAATCTTGACTACAGTTAAATCATTTTATCTATAAATACTAATTTATTAATTTAAATACTTTTAAGTTATCCTGAAGCCCCCATTTGCAGAGGCCCACTGATTGAGAACCGCCTAGTTGGTGAAGGCATGGGAAATGTTCTACGAAATATCTTATTTGGCATTCAGAGGAAGAAAGAAGAACATACAGGTTTTTGAGAAAGTAAATGATGACAGAATTTTAATTTGTGGTGAAATATTCCTTTGAGGTATAAACTCACCTTAATGGGTGCAATACTGAATTGAATTTTCCTGCTCGGGGGCAGATCCTCCTCCGTTGGTAATCCAGCAATCTCAGAGCAGCTAGACTCTGGCTCATATACGTCATCTTCATCCTCCTCATCCTCAAGCTGGCTACCACCAGAGTCTTCTCCTACTGCACTGTAGGCACTGATATCCACCAAATCAGCCTTAGAGTAATTCTCCTTCAGAGAACCATCATCATCCTCCTTCTTACTGACCCCCACTGATGGACAAGCATGTCCATCCTCGCCCTTCCTTCCAGTGCCTGTGATGCCAGACTCAATAGTGTCTCTCTCCAGCGCCTCTCCATTGGAAGCAAGTCCCCCATTTTCCAAATTACGGACATCAGCAGAAATAAGAGTACCTTTTGCCTCTGTGGCACTGGCCTGTCCTGACTTACACTTATCTACAGTCTTAGATTCATTGGCACTAGATTCATCCTTCTCCCCTGTCTTTTTCTCTTCCAAGAACTCTGTATCCACAGCTGTGATGCCATCTTGAAGCTCAGATGCTCCATTAAGGCTGCTACACCACGCGTCTTGTTCCTCTTGGTGTTGATTTACCCCATCCTCCTTGTTTGACTCTGAAGCAAAAGCGCGTACCCGTTTGGTGATGATTTTTGAGTTGAGAGCACCGACGCGGCCGGTGACCCCGCGCAGAGGCAGCGGGGGCGTGTTGGACAGCCGGTGCAGGTTGTTCCGCAGCTCGGCGGCCCGCTCGAAAACGGCGCTGAGCTGGCTGACGGTGGGTGACACGGCCTCGCCGGTCCCGCCGATCGCGTCCAAGCTATCCAACGACTCCGTGCTGCCGTTAAAACGCGCGACCACATCCAAACGCGATGCATCCTGAAAGCCCGCGGCGCGTTCTTTCTTCAATAACACGCGATTAGAAGCCGCCTGCCTCTCCTGCTGCTGCTGCTCAAAGATCTTCCTCGTTTCCTGCAGCTTTGAGTATCTGGGCGACGCGTCCGTTTTGCTATCAAAGCGGTTGACGCGCTCGGACACGCTAGATCCCAGTTTGAGCAGCGCGCTGTGATCCACGTTCTCGTTCAGGCTGCCAGCCCGCGGGAGCGTGAGACGCACCGCTTTGCCGTCGCCGTTTGCATTTTGCGCGTCTTCAGCCTCGGTGGGTGAGGATGCGCCCATCTGCATGAACATGTTCTTGATGCGGTGCACGTTCGAGCCGTACGTGCGCCCGCGGCTGGTGGGCTTGCTAGACTTGCCATAGTGAGCGTCGTCTTTATATAAGACATCGTTCACCGGCTTCAGCGCCTGAATCCCCGCCGCCTCGTACGCGTTGCGGTGAGGAGAGGGGCTGCGGAGCGTGGTGGTGCTCGCTGGCTTGGAAGAGGATGAGGATTCGGTCTTCATCATGGTCTGTTAGGCTTCTCCGAGGCGATGCGATAACAGCATCTCTGAGCCCGAGGCCCAGACGTTTCTGTCAGGACAAAACTGTGATGAACAATAATATGCCTTGGAATATGATGAAGAGAACGGTGAATTAATGCCCATGAATGCGTGTAGAGTATCCCTCAGCGGCATGGCACAAGCAACGCACCATCTTCCCGTCTGTGAAAAAAAGCCCTCTGATTTGTAAATCACACATGCATTGATGAACGACTAAACGAGAAACTAGAACAGCGATGCGCCCTGGATTTTCACGACAGATTGTGCGTTTATAATCCGGATCGTTTTGATCTCTTGATTTAGTCAGCTGCAGATTTCTGCCTTTCTCACTGATGGTGCAGCGGCGCAGCAGAAGTACAGGGTCATAGAGCGCGTCTCTTTTCACACCCCCTCAGCACATTGATTTTTATGGGGTCACACATTTTAATCCTCATACCAGGGCTCCATACAGCATACACCACTGAAACCCAGCTATAAATTAGATTTAGACTCAGTGCGCATTTTTTTTTATTATTTATTTTATATTAAATATCAGTCCTGGCTTCTGATTGTTAACACAGCATTACAGCTGTGGATGTAGCCATATGCTATGATCTGAATGAGAATGAGAATGAGCTTTATTGGCCAGGTATGTTTACACATACGAGGCATTTGTTATAGTGACAGAAGCTCCACAGTGCAACAGAATGACAGCAGCAGGACAGGACACAGATAATAAAGGAATAATGTAAAAATATACAAATAGGCAATGTACTAAATAGCAAAAACACAATATAGACAATTATGTGTGTACAGGTCTGCTGTGTGCAAATTTGAAATATCTGTGATGAATAAATAATGTATAATGGTGTTGTATGTTCCATGTTTAATGTCAAGTGTTCATGAGATGGATTGCTTGGGGGAAGAAGCTCTTTCTGTGTCTGGTCGCTCTGGTGCTCAGAGCTCTGTAGCATCGACCAGACGGTAACAGATCGAAGAGGGAGTGTGCTGGATGTGAGGGGTCCAGAGTGATTTTTCCAGCCCTTTTGCTCACTCCGGATAAGTACAGTTCTTGGATAGTGGGAAGGGTTGTACCAATGATTCACTCCCCCTACCTTCCGTAGTCTTCTAAGGTCAGATTTGGTAGCTGAGCTGAACCATGACAGTTATTGACCATGTGGGGGGACGGAGACATGGAGGGTTGTCAGCACTCTCTAATGTATGGCAGAGAAACAGTTAACAACTGCCTGCTTTCAGCAGGAGTCTGTGTGGCTGCGGCTCAGTTAATGTTGCAGGTTGCGAACTTTCCTGCTGATTAACGTGATGGAATCTGGCGAAGTTAACCTCAATAGCTTGTTGCATAGTGCACTGCAACTTATGGACTGACTGGTACCAGCTTTAATAGGCATAGCGACCAAACATTCTAGCACAGCAGAGCGCTGGCAACCTGGCGTCAGCATGGATGCTTATCCTTGGTTTGTGGCTGTTTGATGTGCCAGGAGGGACGCCTGTGCTAAACACAATGACAGACTGTGTGTTATTTTTTTGGTTTATACCCCCCCTACTGGCACCCATATTGACGTGCAGAGGACAGATTCAATGATGGCAGATTAAAAATGTTTCAGCAGCTCCTGTGGCAGGTTGAACTTCCTCAGCTGGCGAAGGAATTACAACCTCCAGGGCGGAAATTTATGCATAGGCATTCTAGCCACGTGGCCACGTGATAGCTCATCCAGGGGGGCCCAAACACAATGAAGTGTTTATTTTTTTGGTTATACTATGGGCTATCTACAAAAGTAAAATAGACAAAACACCAGAATACATTGAGCAAATAAATAAAATAAACAATAGGGTAAAAAATGACAAACTATGTCCATGTTTTCCAAGTTTTTTATGTAGGGAAATCACTCTTTCTTTCTCCTGTTCTCTCTCACACAGTACAGACACGCACTCATGCACACACGTGGACAGAAACTTGTTTGTCAGCGCTGCCCCGCGATTTATCAATAAAACAGTCTTGCAGCTGAAAAGCTACATGGCATTTCTCAGTAGCGAGGTTCTTGAAGCAGTTCAACTTAAAGATTCACTATTAGTAGAGAATCTGCTTAACACTACTGAGCGACAAACAGACGCAGGTTCATATGCGCTTAGTGTCTCTCTCTCTCTCTCTCTCTCTCTCTCTCTCTCTCTCTCTCTCTCTCTAATAACTATGTTAGACTGCGTTTACAATTGTATTAGCCTGCATATCAATGGCCCAAGCCTCTGCTATTAGCTCTAAAATTACATTTTTAAATTAGCAATTTAAGGTTTAGGAGGTGCGCAAGAAATCAGTTCAACACACACGAGATTTCAGGACAGAAACATGACAAATGTCTTAAAATAATTAATCTGAACAATGTCTTGAGGTGTTCAAATTATTAGAGAAATAATGCACTTCCGAAGTGGTTGCTGGAGCCTACACCTTAAAAAAAAAAAAAAACAGTTGAGCCAACTTAAAATTTTAAGGCAACCATCTTCAGCAGATTTTTTAGTTCTCTCAACTTATTTTTGTAGGATATTCTCAACTTTTTGTTCTATAAACTTAAAACAACAAGTTGAGAAAACTAAAAAATCTGCTGAAGCTTAAATTTTTTAACATTTTTTTTTACAGTATATTAATGGAACGTTCTTTCTCCATTTTCAAACAGATTAAGATGTTCTATTTTTATTGACTGAACGCAAGTGCTTATTGCGATATAAAACACTGTTTCCACTGATTACGAAATATTTTTGTTTGCTGGTGTGGTAATATTATATAGGCCTATTAATAAGGAAGGGGGGCCCAACATTTTTTTTTTGCCTATGTCACGATAAGAGGTAGATCCGTCCCTGACAACCTCTGCTGGGCCTTTTTCACAATGGACTCAATGTGATTGTCCCACTTCAGGTCCTGAAAAATTGTGGTGCCCAGTAATCTGAATGACTCCACTGCAGTCACAGAGCTGTTCATGATGGTGAGTGTGTGTGTGTGTGTGTGGGGGGGGGGGGTTCTCCTGAAGTCCACGATCATCTCAACAGTTTTGAGCATGTTAAGCTCCAGGTTATTAAGACTGCACCAAACAGCCAACTCCTTAACCTCCTGTCTGTAAGCAGACTTGTCATTGTCCTGAATGAGGCCGATCAGTGTGGTGTCGTCTGCAAACTTCAGGAGCTTGACAGAGGGGTCTTCAGATGTGCAGTTATTGGTGTACAGGGAGAAGAGCAGTGGGGAGAGAACACAACCCTGAGGAGCTCCAATGCTGATCGTACGGGTGCTGAATGAGAGTTTTCCCAGCCTCACTATAGTTGCTGCCTGTCTGTCAGGAAGCTGGTGATCCACTGACAGATGGAGATGGGGACGGAGAGTTGAGTTAGTTTATTCTGAAGGGTGTAAAAGCGGAGGTGAAGTCTACAAACAGGATCCTTACATAAGTCCATGGTCTTTCCAGATGCTGCAGGATGAAGTGCAGTCCCATGTTGACTGCATCATCCACAGACCTGTTTGCTCTGTTGGCAAACTGCAGGGGGTCCAGTAAGGGTGCAGTGGTGTCCATCAAATAAGCCAAAACCAGTCTTTCAAATGATTTAATGGCCACAGACGTTAGAGCCACAGGTCTGTAGTCAATAAGTCCAGTAATTTTGATGATGGTGGAGCGTTTGAAGCATGATGGGGACTACGCACAGCTCCAGTGATCTGTTGAAGATCTGTGTGAAGATGGGGGCCAGCTGGTCAGCACAGGATTTCAGACAGACTGGTGTCACACCCTCTGGCCTGGTGTCTTCCTTCTTTTATTCATTCTAAAGACCTTGCGCATGTCGTCTTCACTTATCTGCAGTGCAGGCGTGGGTGTTGCAGAAGGTGTGAACGGTGTTTTTTCAAGACTGCAATAAAACTAATTCAGCTCATCTGCAAGTTGTTGATTCTCCACAGTGCTGGGGGAGAAACTTCTGATCACAAAATCACTGCACAGCACCCATAGCTGATCTTATTTTTCTCATATTTTTTTCATCAACGACTATGTGAATAAAATAAATACAAACAAATAAGGAAATAATAAAATACAAAAACAAAATATAGGCCCATTATATTATATTATATTATATTACACTATGCTCACACAGAGGATAGATTTGCAAATACTGGCTGTATTTTAATTATTTTTTTATTTTGTATACATAACTTTGTATATGCAGATGGAGACAGCAGGTGACAGATGGCTTTTGGCCATACATTATATCTCACAGTTTTTGAGCATCTCAGGCAATAAACTAGCATAACATAGCATGTCCCATATTAGTGTTCGGATTTTGTGACAATTTTTTTATAGGTGGACCCCAGGCTTAAGTAAGCTATCTAGCTTCCTTTGAAATCGTTGGACTTGCCCTAGCGCTGACTTCTGGACTGGTCGTTGGTGTGTGCAACTGTGCATGTGCTTGTGTGTGTGAACACCCGCACTACTCTGCCTCTGGTTGGCCAACGATAGAAATGTACTCTACCTAAACCAATCATCACGTTTTCAGACACACCACGTTCACAGACACACCAACCATCAGCGGTTATGTGTCCCGCCCTCAAACACACACACCAGAGAAAAAAAGGTCCTGTGCAGGTGTGCAGGTCCTATGGCTGAGAGAGACCGTGCTCGGATGAAAACCGCTTCAGTGACCTCAATTATAGTAATGCTGCATTTTATTGTCAGTAACGGTAACGGCGTTGTAACGGGGGAAACAGTAATTCGTTTGATTACTCGTTACTGAAAAAAGTAATGCCGTTAGTAACGCCGTTTATTTATAACGCCGTTATTCCCATCACTGTATGTAACTACCATATAAGTTTCAAAACAGTCAGTTCACAGAAAAGTGCACACAGCCTGCATAAAGTAGCTGTGATTTTTCACAAGCCCTTGAGACTTCCGTGAAAATGTGATGTCAGAACTACTCTGTCACCGCCTTCAGTCACCATCCCGAGCACCACCCACCATCCTTTTGCCAAACCCCCAGACAGCATCGCTCCATGCCATGCTGAGCAACAACAACAGGAAACATGTCGAAAAGGTAAACGTTAATGGATTAAACCAGATCGGTCGACCTGTAACGTTACCCTCTCACTCAAAGGATGGGCGATCTGACAAGACTGTTACTATGAGGTGGATCACGTCTTAACATGTATAGTAAAGACAAACAAACCGTGTCTATCTAGACATGATGAAGATGTAAACACATTTCAATTTCAGCAGGCAACTATTTTTACAGCAACATTATTATTCCAGCCACAATTAATCACAACAATGTACATACAATTACAAATGATTATATTATATGTAAATCGTCAGTTTGTTGTTTTACACACATGCACACAGACATTATTTAATTCACAACATATTCGTGAGATGCAAGAAATCTTCAGACGTGCCCGTAACAACAAAATACAATACTTTATTGAACCTTTTCTGATAAGAATTGTGCGCTGCAAACGAGAGTATTTTTGACGATCGTTTCTGTCCACAGCTAAACCACAGCTGTCTCGTTAGTTTTTTTGTCTGGCAGTGGCAGCAGGTATGCGATCAAATTTCTAGTTTGAGCCTGTATTACGTCGATTCTGGCACCCAACATCACAAAAAGATGATATTTTAAGCTCCTTGTGTAGCCGAATCTGCGCTGGTTGGAATGGGCCGCCTCCTTTGTTTTTTTTTCATCTTAGCGCGGTGATGTAATAATGACATCGGCCCTACATGACCCTAGTTACCTGTGGTTGGCCTAGCCGTGCGTCACTCGAAAACAACAGGCTAATCAGAAGTGAGGCATATTGAGAATATTGCATCCTTTTTCTCACGCTGAACAACAATATTTAATGTATCTGCATTACTGTAAGGGTATAGGTTTAGGGTTGTGGTGGGTGTACACATTAATACAAAATAATTTAACAGGTAGAATTTTTCGTTTTCGAATTGTACTTCCCACTGTTTTTACGGGAGGTAGCAAAATCTGACAGGGTAGGACAAATCGACAGAGTCTACCCAGCTCTCTCTCTCTCTCTCTCTCTCTCTCTCTCTCTCGGCTCTCTCTCCTCTCTCTCTCTCTCTCTCTCTCTCTCTCTCTCTCTCTCTAGATGAGAAGATGTGCTTTTTAAGAATCATTGTTGAGATGGGTTAATATTATTATTTTAAAGATGACAATTGAAACTGTGCGTCAATTATCTTGGGCAGGTAGATCACAATTCCAAAACAATAGCAAAACAAAAATAGTCCTAACATTTGACAATTTTTACAAAATCCCTATATAAAACTATTAAGATAGTCAAACGATTTGTGTTAAATATGAACGACAATTTAGTACAAATGTATTATTATAGCTTGTGGTTTGCTTGCATGGTACGCTCTTTTTGTGGGGTTTTTTCAAATGTTTTCTGTTCGCATACAATTTGCTGCAAACCATCCGATGCACTAGGTGCCAGTATAACATCAAGAGGCTTATTTGTTGCCGAAAGCGAAACAGAGAGGAAAATAGCACTAGCAGACTCACACACGTGGAAACTGGTGCGATAACTTCAATCAAAGGTATGGGGATATATTTATTCTTTTAAACGCATCGGCGAGGTCAAATCGTTTAATACGTTTATATGCGATAAACTTGTGTCTGTGGTGCCTGTATCATGATGGTATAGAATGTGTTTTGGCAACCCAAAAGAGTTCTGATAACATAGCTGCTGTTAACTAACGTTATAGGCATACGTTTTCCCCTCAGTATAAGGCAGTATACATATTGTAGTACCGACATAAAATGTGCTCCACCTCGTATGCGGACTGTAACGTTATAGGCATACTTTTTAAACATCTCTGTCTTTTTCCCCTGAGTATAAGGCAGTACACACAATGTAGTACCGACATAATGTGCTTCACCTCGTATGCGGACTGTAACGTTATGTATTTCACCTCTATCAAGTCATGTTTCTCCCAAAGCTAAAATAAATATGTTCAGACAGGTTGTTACTCATTATTGTATTAGTTATGACAATCTAATGAGAATCACATTGATATTAATGAAAGTTACAAAAAAATGTTTCTCAGTAATTACATTTTTGAAAAGGGTAAATATGTTTGATTCTCATGAAAATAATATCACAATGAAAAAAATACTTAATGGATCTTTCAACTGCACTACTTAATGTAACATTTCATTTATTTTGTGGTAAAATCTGACCTTTGAAGAAATATGATGCGCTCTTGGTCTTGACCCACTGAAACCGCACAATGGTTACTTATTGTGTATGAAAACAGAAATTCTCATATTATTATCATATGTCTCTAGATGACTTCTTTAGCACATCAGTTGAAGCGGCTGGCTCTGCCGCAGAATGACTCTAATCTGCTCAGCCGGAGAGTGGTGGCCTCTGTGCTCTTTGACCCTAAAGATGCTGCCAGCATGGACCGCAGCACCTTCTATGCACTGGGTAAGTCACATGTCTTAATAGAGATTTTCCTTCTTTTTCCTCCAAGACACACTTCTCTATTGAACTTGTATACTGCGCTCAGTTACTGACGTTTATATACTTCTGCTGAGCAGCTAGCCTACTCCTGTTATCTAGATGAACAGGAGATTGTTCCATTGAAAATGCCAAAGAAGTCATGCCTGATAAATGACTTTTGATTTAGTGCAATTGTGTTTGCTTTCTAACAGCCAAATATATTACCATTAAAGTGAGTGTACTATAAATAGGCTTTTATACAGGAATCATCAGTGTTCATGTTATCATTTCTGCAGTGTGCAGTATTTTATTTGATGTATGCTCATTTGTGTGCATTGATTACTGGCTTGAATAAATTTTTTTTTAATTATTGTTAGGTTCTAGGCAGAGTGGCTCATTTACGTTATTCACAATACTTTATGAAAATGGGTTGTTGCTGCTGAGTACTTTGTCACAATTTTTAAGAGACATTTCTGATATAGTGACACCAGTTGGGAAGTAAAAAGTCCATTCATTTTATGATTTGTAACAATAACACACATACCTTTTAAGACAGACCTACCATAAGTTCAGAGTTTAATCAATCGTGTATGCTTTTGATGAAGCCATCTATTTGCAGTATTTCAACTTCTCTTTAAGATATTCACATTTAACAGCTGAACTCCTGTTGACAATTCCACAAATCAGAGATTTGGGACAAGCAAATCATGCCAAAAGAACCTGCAGGGACCACCCACTCCCATGAAGCACCGCAAGTTACATAATCGACTCGGTCTCGCTATGTTTTTAAAAGATTAAAATATTTGTAAATGTACATGTATTTCGAATGTGTATAAACTAAAAATATAGGTTATTGTTTTTGTAGACATAATCAGCAACTTTAAATGAAGTTATATAATTTGGTAATGTCATTTGCATTGCTTCAAGTCAAGTTGAGCTTTATTGTCATTCCGCTACATGTGTGGACATAAAGTGGAGCGAAATGTTCGTGCCACACAGGACCACGGTGCTACATGAATACAGACATACAATAATGAAGTAAAACAGTATAAACCTATACACAACTGACCTACTGTCAGATTTGACTATACATATGCTATATATAAAAGTGGTTACCTATACATAACTAAAAAATACAAACTGTGCAAATACCTCGCAAATACTGTACATATGCAAAAAGAGAAACATTCAAGCAGCTGGCTGGGGAACAGTGTAAGGTGATTTGTAGTGCATGAGCATATAAACATACATTAATTACTGAGTCTTTTGTGGGATTATGTGCTTCATGGGATTGTTGTTTTTTGTCTTTCACTAATGATGTTAAGGAACACAGTCTTGTATTTTTGCCTTTTTTTTATTTGCAAAAAAAAAATTGCATTGAATGAAAGTTTGTATTTTTGTTAACCTTGGATTTGGTATTTTGCTTTACAAAAAAATTTTACATTTATGCATTGAATGAAAGTTTGCATTTTTTGTTACAACTGATTCATCTTGTTAACTGGTTGGATTTTTTTTGCTTAAAATGCTTTAACAGAGACTAAAAAAATGGATAAAGAATACCCATCTGTTTCTTTCTGGTTAATATTGACATACAATTTATATAAAAAAAATATAATGTTGAGCTGTTCACAGTTTAGGGTCATCTCGCAGTCATCGTTTCGCATTGGACATTTTTAATTGATTAGATTTACTGTAATCATTCATGGCAATGAATAGAAATAGTCATCTCGTCTAAATGTCTGCTGTATTGATCATTCTGAACAGGCTGCACAGGACTTGAGGAGCTGATGGGTATTGATCCCGCGTTCAGTGAGTTTCAGGAGACTCTGTTTAGTCAAGCCTCTTTGACTTTAGAGCGCAGTGTTCAGACAAAAGAGGTCAACAAGAAACTGGACAAGAGCATCTCACTCTTTCTCACTCGACTGTCACCTTACTTTCTGCTCAAGCCTGCTCTGAAATGCATTGAATGGCTAATACACAGGTAATCTAAAGGAGATTTGCTGTTGTCTCAGATTTTCTATGTGAAATTCACTTTATCAGACTGTCGTTTTAGAGTGATAAACTTTGTAAATGGCAAAGTTGTGCTGTAGTTTAGAGATGTTCTTAATTTAAAGACGATGTGTGTAAATTATTTGATGTTGATGATTTGTGGAGAGACAGCTATAAGTAATCCATTTGTAGGTTGACCTCCAGAAAAACACTGATTTGGTCATCATTTTTGAAGTTCCATTTGGAAATCATACACCTTATATTTTGCAGCATGGAAACAGTCTTCACTGAATACAAATTTGTTTTCAGATTCTACATTCATCTGTACAACCAAGACAGACTGATTGCTTGTGTTCTACCATATCATGAGACTAAAGTGTTTGTACGGGTGATCCAGCTTTTAAAGATTGAAGATCCAACCCACAAATGGCACTGGTTGCATGGACTTCAGGTAAGCCATAACGTTTCTGATTCTGTCGTATATGCAGTTGGTGTAAAGAAAGCCATAGCTTAATTTGGGACTCTACAAATTACAATGTGCTTTATCTATAGAAACCTGGTGTTCCCCTGGCCCGAGGAACTCTGCTCACACACTGCTATAAAGATTTAGGCTTCATGGATTTCATTTGTTCTTTGGTCACAGAGTCAGTAAAGGTAAGACACTCTGGCTGGGTTTTGTGCAGGTTAAAGTCTGCCAGTCCATTAATGCTGCTAATACTTTATTGAATTATGTTGTAGGCATACTCTGGGTTTGTCCGGGATGGGAACTGTCCGCAGCTGCGTGTGATTTTCTCGTTCTATGCATCCACCATTGTTTCTGCGCTTGATGCAGTGGAGAAGATAACTAACTCTATTATTGCCAAACTGCTTCCGTTTGTACAACTGGTAAGACTATAATTCAGTGACATAATGCAGATGTGGTTAAGTTTATAAATATATGTATACAGGTGTATTTTTTTATGGATCATATATTTGTTATAATCTATAGCTAAATATTCTTGATTGTGCATCGATATAACTTAGATCCTGAGAATCAAATTCCAATTATTTTTATATTCAGGTTGCAGCCATATTCTGAAAATTATGTGTATGCATACATGCATCTGAATATTGATGTATACGTTGTTTTGTTGGCATGTCAAGCTATAAATGCGTGTTTCTTTTCCCGCTGTTATTTCTCAGCAGATTGAAGATGCTGCCAATACTTTATGCTCATTTGTTAGTTTTATTACTACTTTTCACAGTAATCTTAAATGTAATTATCCTTCCCAAATTCAAAGATGCCTGACAGCACATCCACACTGTGTCCTGAATGAGGTGTTTAAATGCAACAGATTAAAACAAGCTTATTCCAGAGGAGAACATTTTAATTTGTGGAATCAGAATATTGTTTAAAACGGAATATGGCAATCAAATATGGTGCCACTACATGACTAGAAAATGTTGCCTATATTAAATCAAATATTGCCAAATTCCATTTAATATAAGAGTATTGCTCTGCATGTAAACATAATCAATGACTGTTCCCAGTATATCTATGAGTAAACCTAAATCAATTTCTGCTTTTTTCCTCCATCCCCCCAGTAACTAACAGCCCACTTATATGATCGTGTGTCAGATGGCAGTGAATGTAGTAATGGAGGCTCAGCTGGTGGACTCTTTGACCGTGCAGTTGTGCAAGTCTCTACGTCGAACGCCTCAGCTGTCCAGGGAGGGTTTGAGCTGCATTATCATCCTCTTGCAGAATCAGAAAGAAGGTGTAGTTGGTCTAAAGTAAGTTTTAGTGATTTTACTTGAATTCGTTGTGTGTAAGCTTGTGTTTTCTTATATCTCATTATAAATATTTAACCTTTTTATCTTGTGCCTTTTCCCATTAGGGCATTTGGGTACCTGTGTGCTATCCCCACCCTGGTGTCCACTCTCCAGAGTATAGCAGCAGTCCATGACATCAGTCCCCTTCTGCGTTATCTGCTGCCCCATCTTATACATTCTGTGATGGCCGAGGATGGTTAGTGTCTATTTGTGAAAATCTAAATTCTGTTTAGTATAAATAATATATTTGTGTTAATTGTTAAAAAAACAAAAACATATGGCCTTATGTTTAATCACAACAATCCAATGAATTACATCATTTTCAGTAGTGAAGACAATTGCAATTTCCTTTTCATGTTGACTTGTTTGCATTAATCAACTGCTTATTTATGAGGCCATTCCATATGTATAATTTTTGCAATGGAAAATGCTGGATGTATAACTTATGCATGGCATTTACAGATTGGATAAATGTAAACCACACCAAAGTGCTTCAAGTAATGAGCTGTGTAAAATCAGACAAGTAATAGAGTATTGGCAAAAAGTGTTTTCTCATCTCTCGTGAAATGCTGCATTCATTTTTTTTTTTTGTCATAGATACCGTAATAATGAGATTGCAGCTTCGAGCTGTTTCCAAGCAACGTTCATAATGCTTAAATAGTGTCTTTGTTTGTTGATGACAGCAGAATACATCATCACGACATTAATTAACCTTCTACAAAAAATGCATTCTATAAGCTGGAATGCACTGCATCATACACTTGCTTTCTTTGTAATGGTTAACGACTCTTGTAATTGTTACAACTGGGCATCATACACTAAACGTTTGAGAATCGCACACTTCCAGGCATTAAAGTTGTTCCGAACACAAAAAAATCATGCAGAAACATGCGCCTCATTATTAGTTGATGCATGAAAAATGAGAAAACAATAACCCCTAATGTGTTCTAAAATCAACTCGATATCTTCAGACTTTATGAAATTGTAGTAATAAGCTAAATAGGAGTCTGTGCTCATCATACACTATGCAGTTTTCTGTGAAATCTTTTAACTCTTACTGCTGAAGATCTGATTACTGGCCCTGGTTTTCAGCAGATAGTGTTGACGAGGCCTGACCGAAAACTGGCCAAAAGTCATGTTTATGTAACTCTTTAATACAGAAATCATTCATGCCTAATAACACAGTGGTAATCACAGTAAAATTGCTGTTATCACATGGTTAATTGCTTTATTTATTGTGTCCCTGTAGATGAGCAGCAGAATGAAAGTTTGTCAGACAGTACTAGACTATTACAGTCAGTGTTTCAGGATCTTCAACTCTCCAGCAACCTGGAGAACACTGCAGCCAAGTACGTGTGGTTTATATGAGTGAATCTCTCTTTATCTGGACATTATGCATGTATGATGATCTGATAATGTGTTAGATTTTTAATCTACAATTATTGTTTTGAGCAGGCTGCTTCTTGAGGAGTATGCTTTCCTGCAGCAATGAGCTTCCCTCGGATAGGATTTCAGCTCTTAATCTGAGAATTCAATCTACTGTACGACAGTTTGAATCCAGGTAGGTTCTCTTATGCGCTTTAGTGCTGTAGTACAGCTCTTAAAATGTTATTTAATAAGGAGTTTTTTAATTCTGTTGTTTATCTTTAAATGTTTTTTACTCATAGGTATCCATGTGCACTGGATGTGGCATTGGAAAATCATGTCAAAAATGTGTCGTCTGACCATGAAAAAAGCATGCTTCATCAGTTCATCTCTCTAACTATGAGCTGTGGAAAATATCAAGTAGGTCTATCAGGTCTTTTATTGCTTTAAGCAGCTAGTCTTTGTTTTAAAGGTAACAAATAATCTACAATATTGTACTGTCACATAGGGTTGCAAAGGGGTGGAAAATTTATGTTAATATCCGGAAACTTTCCAAAATTTCCGGCAAAGTTTTCGAAATTTAATGGAAATTTTCCAACTTTTTGCAACCCTACTGTCACATTAGGAAATTGGCACAGATGTGTAGTACATCAGTTATCTGTGACAACGGCAGTGAAAATAATAATTTTGAAAGCCCTTGTGCTAATGTAATTTAAGTATTTATTTTAGTTTGGTAACACTTTATTTTGTTACACGTTACATGTACTTACTATTATAGTAACAATGAATGATGCATAATTCCATGCAAGTAACCCTAATCCAAACCCTAACCATATAGTAAGTCCATGTAGTTAATTAATATTACTCTGTGCTTAAATGTATAATTACACTGTAACAAGGACACTTTAAAATAAAGTGTAACCTTGGGTTTTTGTAGTTGTACTAGTAATTACCATTCACATGCTTCAACCCCCAAAACAAGACTTTAAAATGTTGTTGTTCTATGCAGATCCTGCCAGATTCAGACACCTCTCTGATGCTCAGCCTGAATCATCCACTACCTTCTATGAGAAATATGGCTGTAGACTACCTGAAGGATATCCTCACCTCAGGACATGTGTGTATCTTTTGTATTTTCCTTTAATGTTAGCTTACTATTTTCCCCTTTTCATCCATGAGACCCACATTAATGAAGTAATGAGATGCTGGTTGTCCACCTGACTGTATGTTTTTATGGAGCAGAATGGCTTTGATGAGGCATTTCTGAAGGATGCATTGCTGGAGAGAATAAAGGATGATGTGCCAGAGATTGTGCTGTCTGCCCTTAAAGCTTTGCAGGTAAAATGGCAACGTCATGAATTGTAATCTCTTTTGGTGATGTAAACTTCAAACTTGTCCTATTTTTGGTACAATCTAAATGTAAAATCTGTTTTATGGTTTCCTGACAGCTTCACATGGACCTTATGGATGCGGAGGAGACTGTTTCCTGTTTGATTTCACTTCTTCATCGCGTCAAACCATCAACAGACTGGTTAGTTAACTGATGTTATACCTTCTTTACCTCCAGAATGATACAAATGTATGTCGTCTTAATCAGTTGACAGGAAGTTTTAATGTAATGGAAATTAAAACGTGCTCTTGTAGTCTTTGCTCAAAAACCTAGTGAGCTGTCAACTGCCTCCTAACTGATTTTGAACCGTCTACATAAGCATGAATTTTGTGCATCATTCAAATAGCATTCAATACCTGAAGTGCATGAGAGGGCAATAAGAAATCTTAAAAGGTAGCATTGGCAGCATGCCTGTAGTGACTTGAAATGCGGTCTAGGTAGGCAGCGTAACAGGTTGTGTGATGTATCGTTAAGCTATGCTGCTCTTTTCATCCATGATAATGAAAAATGATAATTAGGGGTGTAAATCGCCCCGCAGTCAATATTAAGTTATGTGTCTTGTTTTACACATTATTTTACTCACAAATGCAGCCAAAATATAACATGAAATATAAATTAAATTTATTGAATTTTTTTTTTGTTTTATTATGTAATATTAAATAATGATTTTTATGGAATCTAGTTTTTTTTATTATTTTATATAGAAATATGAATAAATGAATCTTTATCTGGTTTGTTTTCTGCAGGTGTACAGTGCTAAAAGAGGCTGTGCAAGTTCTCGATGACCCGCGTATTACTGAGGGCAACCCAGATCTTAAAGCACAGATTAGTTGGGAGCTTCTGCCCTTCCTGGTGTTGACCAATGCTGCTCCCAAGTGTGTGGAGCTGCAGATGGCATCTTGTGTTGCTGAAACCACTTTGCTGTCCCAGCATCCCCTTACTCATGGTTGGGCCAAAGGTAAACACTGCTGCTGTTTTACTGTGAAATCTGTTTCTAAGATTTCAATTTCTAAAGCCTTTAAATTATCAACATAATCAAAACTTTCTCGCATTTGATATCCAATTCAAGATTATTTGTATAGCTATGATATGTAGATTATATTTTTTCTTTTACCTAGTAAAAGGCCTTTTAGTCCACCTCAGGTCGTGGTACACGCCTTTTTTAATTTGATAAAAGTACTCATTAGAATAACTTTTAAATTGATAGTAATATTTCAAGATTAACACTTTTTGGACAGAAGCAACATAGGTTTGCTTAATTGCCAATTAACAATTTCCTACTTATTTCTGAGTAAAAAAAAATTTATGCGGGAAATAATGGGAATTGATTTTATCAATTGGTATTTAATCGGATAATTAGGCTTTGATATTACTGGTTAATATTATTTTTGCTGCCCATAGTAGCTTGAGATGGTTAGAGAAAGATAACATTATCTGATGATAATTTGAGGAAACCAGTACTGATAGATTTCTTGTCTTGATGCATTTTCTTTATTTATAGTGCTGAAGGATGTTCTGGTCAAAACCTCTCCATCTGATGTGCTTGGTGTGATCAACCAAATGCTCACAACAACTCTGATCAAGAACATGGCCAACATGGATCATGCAAACAAACGCAGCTCTGTAAGTGTCAAACTTCCTGTCCAAGCAAGGGAATGATTCACCTAAAAATGAAAAAAAAATTCTCACCCTCACTTCATTCTAACCCTGTATGCATTTGTTTCTTCGATATTTAGATTTTGTCCATACAGTGAATAATTTGATTTCAAATGTTGCTTTCTTAAAAACACCTCCCGCATAAATGCATGTTTGAAACAACTAAACCAACATTGTCTTTGCTCAGTTCAAACTGTTACCTCATGTGTCAATCTTGCAGCTGCAGAATGTGTGTGATATCCTGAGCCGTCAGGGCAGCAGTGTGCGGGAGCGAGCTGCATTTGTGGTGTTCAGTAATGCACTGCTACAGAGTCTGCAGTCCATGACGGAGAGTCAACACCTCCACACAGTACAGAGTGTATACAAACTACTGGAACCTTTACTGCTACAGGTCTACACAATCCAACCTGAACAGGTCAGAGCACAAATGCAGAAACTGCTTCTTTTCATATCATTTCTGTTAAGAAAAAGACTGTATCTGTTGAATTATGAAAAAAAAAATTTTAGCAGTACCATGTACTTCCAGCGTTGACTGCTGCTGATAGTTATAAATTACTAATTGTAATATATAGTGATACAGTTACTAGTATATTGTGCATTGTATTTTCTTTTTGTGAATTGTAAATTTGACATCTACACTGTTATTTGGTTAAATTACACAAAATTGTATTTAGGTCTATTGGTCATATTTTACTTCTTTCTTTATTGAATGTTAGACGTCTAGCGAGGAGGTAAATGAGTGTCTGCCAGTCTGTATGATATTGGGGGAGTTTCTGCAAAAAATGAGCGCTGGCCTCAATGCAGAGAGAGAACAAGGCCTCCTTCTGCTGTCACTCCTGCGGCTTTTCATCACGGCACTCAAATGTCCAGATTCTTCATTTAAAGGTACAGGACTGCTTATTTAGCTGTGAACTGTGATGTGATTGTAGTAAATATTGCACACACTTACAATGCCGTGAAAAGGTTTTTTGCCCCCTTCCTTAAAATTTTTCACACTTAAAAGATTCAAATCATCAAACTAATTGTAATATTACTGAAAGATAAGTAAATACAAAATGCCATTTTAAAATGATTATTTCATTTATTAAGGGAAAAAAGCTGTCCAAACCTACCTGGCCCTTACGTGAAAAATGTATTGCCCCCACCTAATAAATCATGAAAGAACTGTGATTAACCACATTATTTTAGAAAGCTGAGTTAAATTTAACTAGCCAAACCCAGGCCTGATTACTGCCAAGGCCTGTTGAATCAAGAAATCACTTAAATAGAACCTGTCTGACAAAGTGAAGCATGCTTAAAGAGCACCACATTATGAACAGTGTCTCTTCTTCTCTTGAACTGCATCAGAATTACAGTCTTGCGCTACAGCACCACACTGGTCAAACCGCATTATTGCAGGCTCTTACATTAGGTCATATGGGATCAAACGACTACTCGACAACAAAAATATTTGTCGACCAATCATTTCAGCCCTAGTGGTGAACCTTCCCAGGAAAGACCGGCCAACCAAAATTATTCCAAGAGCGCAACAACGACTCATCCAGGAGGTCATAAAAGAACCCAGAACAACATCTAAAGAACTGCAGGCCTTACTTGCCTCAATTAAGGTTAGTGTTCATGATTCAACAATAAGAAAGAGATTGGGCAAAATCAGCATCCATGGGAGAGCTCCAAGGCTAAATCCACTGCTGACCAAAAAGAAAACAAAGGCTCGTGTCACATTTGCTTTACTTTTTGGCAAATATTCTGTAGACTGATGTGACAAAAGTTTAACTTTTTGGAAGGTGTGTGTCCCGTTACATCTGGCATAAAACCAACACAGGATTTCATAAAAACATCATACCAGCAGTCAAACATGGTGGTGGTAGTGTGATGGTCTGAGGCTGCTTTGGTCTGACCGGGACGACTTGCCATAATTGATGGAACCATGAATTCGGCACTCTGTCAGAAAATCCTGAAGGAGAACATCCGGCCGTCAGTTTGTGACGCACTTGGGTTATGCAGCAGGACAATGAATCCCAAACACACCAGCAAGTCCAACTCTGAATGGCTCAGGAAAAAAACAAAATTAAGGTTTTGCGTGGCCAAGTCATAGTCTGGGCTTAAATTCGATTGAGATCATGTGACATGACTTTTAAACAGTCCATTCATTCTCGAAAACCTATCAATGTGGCTGAATTAAAACAATTCTGCAAAGTGCAAAGACGAGTGAGCCACAATTCCTCCACAGTGATGTGAAAGACTCACAGCGAAGACCACAGCGAAGTGAAAGACTTGCCAGTTATCGCAAACGCTTGATTGCAGTCGTTGCTGCAAAGGGTGGCACAACCTGTTATTAGATTTAGGGGGCAATTGCGTTTTCACGTAGGGCCAGGCAGGTTTGGACAGCTTTTTCCCTTAATAAATGAAATAATTATTTCAAAAATGGCATTTTTTATTTACTCTGGTTATCTTTGTGTAATATTAAAATTTGTTTGATCTGAATCATTCAAGTGTGACAAATATGCAACAAAAAAAATCCAGGAAGGGGCAAAAACGCCACTATATGTCATCGTTTGTGGCAACTTGCATTTTATGTAAACTGAAAGAATACCATTTAGAGGTTATATTTTTTAAAGAAGTCTCTTATCCTCAAGTCGTAGACTGCAAAAATACAGTAAATACAGATTGGATGGATGGATTGATTTGAAAATGTTATTCATTCCTGGGATGATAAAACTGCATTTTCAGCAGCCATTTGGTGCTCAAGGAGATTTTGTTTTTGTTTATTAATCGAAAGTTTAACATAATGGCAATTGAAATATACATTTTTATATACTTGAAATATATATATTTTTGTAACGGTGTAAAAGTCATTACTGTCAGTTTAATGCATCTTTGCTGGATTAATTTTATGAAAAAAAATTATTGACCCCAAACAATTGAGTAGTATTCAGCTGCATAAATCTCCTTTCAGTTATATGTATAAGAAAAAATGTTTTGTAAGGGTGTGTTTAGAAAGCAGGGCATTTCTATGAATAAAGGCATTCACTTAATTCACTACAAATATTTAATGATCTCAAAATGGTCAAATGTGGCCCAATTAATTTGCCTGAATAATTAATTATCTAAAATAGATTTATGGTGCTAAAAATTGCATTGCTATGTAATGTAATTGTTAGTTAACAAGATTGTGCTTTTCAGATGAGCCATGGTGGAACCCAGAGAAAATGGATGCCAATACCTGCTGTTATCTGCATCTCATGTTCCGTCTGTTTGACGTTGTGATATCAGGGGCCAGTCAAGGGCCCTTGGCTCCCTGCTTCAAGAGCCTAATGCAGCCTCTGTTACAGGTACTGTATTCTTTTCACAGATACGGTTTATACTTAACGCCTCTAGGTGGAATATCATGCTGTTGATTTAGAATTTTACTGATGTAGCTGAGCCACATTAGTAGTTTGTATAAATTAGGGTGACCATACGTGCCATTTTTCCCAGACGCAGCCTGGCCAGGATTTCTATATTGCCTAAATAATCTAGGATTTGGATTTGTTTGCATGTACAGACCGATCGGTGTATGATATCAAAGTACCATACAGAGGGTTCCTTATGCTTTCAAAACGCTCTCGAGGTACTTTGATGTCAAACACTGATCGGTATGAGCTGCACCGCTTTAAGTCAAACACACCTAATGTGTACACGAATTTGCGTTGCTTTGACCATAGATCCTACCTTCATACATACTGTTATTGGTCCATTATGTACAATGCCTGCATGTTATTGGTCAAACTACTTTTCGATCATTACCTTCAGCAAGTATGAAAACAAAGCAAAAACCAATCCTGATAAGGACGTGTCCGGGAAAAATGGCACGTATGGTCACCCTATATAAATATGCAGTTCTTGAGCATGTTTTTCACTCTTGCCATACTATAATTATTCCAGATACTGCCATTGTGACAGTCAAGAAATGCATGACTGAAGATGTATTTTTAACATTACTATTTATTTTCAGCAAAATCATTTGCATTGGATAGATGGCTAATTTCTCTCCGGCTGTGTCATTTTGCAGGTTCACCTGAATGAGCCAATAACCCTGTTTAAGTTCCTCTCTCTTTTATGGGGCTACAACAGTAATTTGGGTGATCAGTTGGATTGTCGTGTTAGTGCCATACTGCAAACTCAGGCTCTTTATGTGGGAAAGGCTTTGTGTTGCAATCAGCCAGTAAAAACCCTCAATATGCTGGCATCAGGTTCCTCACCAGGTATGTCAATATGGTCTCTCTCACATCTGGTTTAGTTACATATTAAGTGTTTTTGCTTTGTTTTATATTGGCTCTGTGCAAATCTGTACGGGATGTTGTGTTAGTTCAGTTAGTATATTTGCAAGGATTTAATCATGATGTTCATAGTTAACATATTTAGCTCCTTTTTTAAGAAAATAAATCTAAGACTACAAAGATACTTTTATTGCCTGAATCTAATTCTAGTTTTAATTTAGTAAAAAAAAATATATATAAGTTATATAATATAAATATATCTATAATTTTACTGTTTTTTTTTACTTGTTCTCAGCCATGACTCATATACAACTCACTGGTCTTGTTTTTGCAGTGGTGCCATCCTTGCTGGTGTGTCTGTGTTCAGGCGTGTGTGAAGTTCGGAGAGCTGCCATTGCTGTCCTCCACTCTCTCTCAGGAGTCGTTTCATCACCTTATTATCCACTAGTGGAGAACCTCCTCAATTCATCAGAGGAAATAATCGCTGACCCCTCATACCTCAGCCAGGTCAGTCAAAGGACTATATATAGCATCATAGCTTTGCTAAACAGGATTTTTCATTTTGTTTTGAGTAAGTTCTAGAAGTGTTAGATGCCTAAATCAAAACTGTTTAAGGAATATATTACTTCTGATTTTACCATAGGCACTGTCCAAGATGTACGAGGAGGGACTGTTATTGAAAGATAAAAAGAAAAAGCTGGCGTCCATTGAGCAGCTCCTTCAGTGTGTGCAGTTACCTTGCTGCCCTGCCTACACCTGCAAAACACTGCTGCGAGCACTTCGGGACGTTCATGGAGAGGTACTCTTACCAAACTGATCATTTTACTACCTCCTCAAGGTAGTGTGTTTAGTTGTTTTGTTTATATAGAAGTGGTTTGTGTTCATTGGTACATGTGATCAGGTGTTTCATGATCATGACCATGAAACATACTAAAACAGTAGTTCTGAACAGGTGGGAAAATCCATCTTTGCTCTGCAAAGGTGACACAAGCTGTACAGTATCTGAAGTTCCGTTTACATGTATTGACAAAAACTGTTTAATGCTGCTCTGAGGTGGCATGAATGCATTTACACTGCGATTACAATTGCATATTAGATTTAGGTTTGCCTAAATATTTTTTTCACAGTCGCACATAGTAATTATCAGTTACTTTTATTTAAGTGTTTGATGCTAGTTTGTCATGCTTTTCTTATGATAATGTCCTTTTGTCCAGCCCATTTTGGCCATTCTTCTGCCTGCTGTGGAGCGTCTTCTCGAGCAGTGTGCTCCAGACTCATGCACCTTCCTGCCAGATGAGGCCCACTTCCTGCAGCTCCTGCTTAGCAAGTTCAGTGAGGCATCTGCACCTTTACTGGTCAAAGACCCTCGATGCCTAGAGGTCTTCATTAGGGCATTGGGAACCTCAGCAAAGCCATACCCTACTATGCCTAGTTTCCAGATTATTGCCCTGGAGCAGGTTGGTGGACATTTAGAAAAAGCTTTACATTCTTAAGAAGCAATTAACTGTGTAACTGTGTAGGATATAGCAAAGCAACCTTTAATAGTGATGCAGTCTGTTCAACCAAAAAAGAGTATCTTCTGAAGAGACATGATCACTTTATATAATAAGTTATATATATATATGAGTAATATATTAAGTTAAGATTTTTAGTCACATTGATAAATGCACAAACATAGAGCTCATCAAATATGGTGAACAGAAGCTCAACCATACTTGCTTGATGTGCCAAAATAAACCTTATTAGCTCTTGCAGGAGGTCAAACATACTTGCATGACACACAAGGACAATTCGTTTTTGTGTGAACTAACCTATTAAAGGGGTCCTATTATGCATTTTCACTTTTTTAATTTTAGTCTGTGTGTATGTTTGGGCTTAAAAAGATCTTCAAAGTTACAAATCTCAAAGTCCACTCCAAAGGGAGTTATTTTGTTTTTTAACCATCCCTTTTCAAGAACTACAACAAACAGCTTGTTTGTACTACAGCATTGTTTTGCTGTATTTGTGAGATTACAAAGCGGTCCATAAGAATATCATTAAAATAAATTCTGCCTACGGAAATTCGAATGGTTGGCGGTTGGGGAGAAGGATGAGCACTGTCTGCATGTTTCAAAATCGAAACCCGGTGCGGGTGTTTTTATACCACTTTATTTCGGAAGGAAACTGTCTGTTTTGTTATAATTTGATTGCATGTTTCCTCAGATCACCAAGCCGTTCTTCACTGCTCTTGGAGATGAAAAGATTCAACAGAAAATTCTTTCCGTGTTATTTGACTTGCTGGTGGGGAACAAAAACCCTGCATGTGCCCAAAATATAAACAGTGTATTTAAAGAGGTATGAAAAATATTCATTTTCTTTTCATATCTATTTTAAATAAAATGATTTAGAGGTAATGTTTTGTGCTTGTACATCAATAACCCATGTTTGACCGTGTCCCTTTTTCTAGATTGCTTTGGATGCAGAGCTAGTGGCCAATGAGCTGATGCCTGTAGATAAACAAAAAGTTACTGCTACAGTAGTACAAACACGCAGGAGTAAAATGCAAACAAGGTGAGTTGCTGTAATTAATTAATCATCTCCAAATTCCAGTTCTGGAAGATTTGAAGATTTAAATTGCAAGCTTTATTCTCAGAAAAACACAAGAATCATCCAGGGTTGTTCCAGAGGAGAATGTTGTCTCTTGGCCAAGGGTTACCCTTATTTTAGAGCTGCTGCAACACAAGAAAAAGCTAAGGAGAGCCCAGTGTCTTGTGCCCGCTCTGTTTAATCTGCTCTCCAGGTATGTTAAGCTTGCATCTACCGCTATGTTTTACATTTAACATTAAGCTGAATTAGTCACATAAAAGTATAATAGATTATGAATGCTGTTTAATTTATGTGCTATAGATGTCAAGAGCCGGCCTCAGCTGAACAGGAAAATCTTGAGTACACAAAACAACTCATCCTCAGCTGCCTGTTGAATGTCTGTCAGAAACTGTCTCCTGATGGAGGGCCTATCAGCAAAGGTACTAGAAATCTGGCATGAAATGCCTAAAAAAATATTTAAAAGATTATGATTAGGGTTAAATGATTTTATTACTTTCTTTAGCCCTATGTGGATGGTAATACATTTGCATGAGGGTGTGAGATAATTTTGCAGACCTTGAGAAATAATTACCATCCGGGTTTATTTGTCACTTTGCTGTAGATATAAGCACAAGCTTTCTCTTGAGTTTCCTTGAATCAGGAAACATTTAATTTGTGTGTGTGTGTATAGATGTGCTGGAGGAGGATAAATTTAACGTGGAGCTGGTGGTGCAGTGTGTCAGGATATCAGACATGCCCCAAACTCACCATCATGCTCTCCTTCTGCTTGGTGCTTTGGCGGGTATCTTTCCTGTAAGTACAGACGTGAAACACTCACTCACACACATACTTTCAAACACAGTTGTAAATGTCTTTCTCTCTGATTTTAGGAGAAGGTTCTTCACAACATCATGCCAATATTTACATTCATGGGCTCCAACATCATGCGACTGGATGACACTTACAGCTTCCAGGTCATCAACAAGACTGTTCAGGCAGTCATCCCTGCTCTTATAAAGGTATGTTTAAAAATGTTTGTTGTATTTACTGTTTGATATATTTGAAGCATTTGAATGTCTGCTTTCCATAAGAGCTTCAAAGATTTGAACAAACCTCAAATCTATAGTATTAAACTTCTCCATGTAACTGGTTTGTAGGGGTGTGTGCAATATGTATTTCAATATCGTAATGGCTGTTTAATGATGTGTGAGCTGATTTTCAGTATGTCACTCACTTTATAAAAACATACAAAAACACTTGATTCTAGATATGGTGATAAAAAATGACCCTGTATGACTTGTCTTTGTATTTATAACAATACAGTTGATGTCATATGAGCCATTTTCTTGAATATCAGCACTAATGTGATATACATTTTATGCTGCAGTTAAATAAAGTTCATATTCTGAGGAAGAATTTTACTACAATTTTATCAACATTGCTCTATATCGAAACAAAATAGTACTAATATAATAATGAAAATAGTCCCAAACAAAACCCTAGCAGAAACGTTGCACATTTTCAAGTAACACACAGCAGTGATTTAGTGAATGAATCCATGTTTTTAAATAAATCAGGTGAGTCAGTAATACAATGACTCATTCAAGAAACACACAGCGGTGACTTGCTGCTACATACTGGCATTTATAATTTCCTATTTAAAGTATTATGTCTAATTATCATTATTGACAAAATCCCACAGAATATTGAGTTTTTTTTTGGCAATCATACATAAATAATGACTGTACTACAGACATTATTTATACTTTGTATAGAGAATTATGCTATTACTGATGTAAGCAATAGGAATTATTTGGATTATTTTTCCTGGTGGATGATAAAATGTATGACTTATACTGAAGGAGGGATCCAAGCCATATCTAGAGACCAGAAAATCATAATATTAAGCAGTGCCTTGGCAACCACCTAGAATATGCCAAAATTTGCATAGAAATGCATCAAAGCCGCTTAGAACACCCTGGTAACTATATGGCAATGCCCTTGCAACCATACACAATCTCCTATCATAGTGGTGGGGAGTTTTACACAGTTTTATACTCATATTGTCTTCATAAAATGGGAAAAAATTAACTGTTACAACATTATATTTCGATTCTTGTTCCTCCACAGGCCCATGAGGGTGGAAGTTCCCAGTCTGAGGGGCATATGGAGACTGTGGTATCACATATTGTGCATGTGTTTGTTGATGCCCTGCCTCATGTGCCTGAGCACAGACGCTTACCCATTCTCAGCCAGCTGATGAACACACTGGGGCCGTCTCGCTTCCTCTGGGTCCTGATGCTGCTCCTGTTCAAGCAGCATGCCACACAGACATCCATCAGTGCAACTGGGGCTGAAAAGGTAAAGAAAGTTTCATGCATGTTTTTTACATTTCTAACTGTATTGATATTTTAGTTTTTTTTTTACTGCTGAATAAGCAATGCACGGAAACCCCCTGTGTTTAAGTTTTGTAGAAACAGTTGTGTTATTTCTTGTGTAGGAGGCTGTTGTAGAAAGAGATCAGGAATTCTGGATCTCGGTGTGCTGTGAGTTTGAGGTAAAGGAGCAGATGACCTCCATGATCAGAATCTTGCAGTATCTCATGACTCTACCACAGGACAAAGAAGAAGGTAAGAACTGCCCACTTCAGTGAACTGCCTCTGACTTTTTTTTTCCCTTGTGTTGACAATATTGTTGTCTCTGTTTTAAGTGATCTTCATTTTGATTAACTATTATTGATTCTTAAATTCTTAAAACCAATCTTTTAGTCTGTGGTTTTCAGTTGATTGGGAACAAAACTTCAAGCATTGCAGGGCTTTAGACTGCGCATTGTCGCATTTGTAACAATTCTTTCACAATGTGCGAGTTAAAATTTGACATGGTCGCATTTGCCAAAGCGTCTGCTCCATACAGTGTGCGTTACAGAGCTGCAGTACATTATAGTAGGAGATTTCACTGATCACGTAAAGAGAGGCGCTTTCAGTGCAAGCACTTCAGTTGTAGAACTTGGTTTATATTTGCCGTGTCAGCATGTTGTTCGGAAGGGTTTCAAGGAAAATTATAATCATTCATCCAAAAGCAAATTCAGTTGTCAGACACGACTGGAACTTCAAATGGCACTGGCTTCTATGGTCAGATGAAACTGAAAAAAGGAGCTTTTTGGCAGCAAACCCACCAGATGAGTTTAGTACAAATGGATAAAAAAGTACCCCATGTCCACAGTTGAATATACTGCTGGATCTTTAATGTTGTGGGCCTGTTTTTCTGCCAGAGGTCCTGAGCATCTAGTTCAGATGCATGGCATCATGGATTCTATCAAATACCTACAGATAAAAAAATCTAAACCTGACTGCCTCTGTTAGAAATCTTTATAATGGACAGTGTTTAGATCTTCCACCAGGACAACAATCCAAAACAAACATAAAAATAAAAAAATCACTGAGCACAAAATTAATCTTTTACCATGACTGTCCCTGTCCTCTGACCTGAACCCTACAGAAAACGAGAGGGGTGAACTGTGAAGAGAAGTACTAACATGGAGCTGTGAATCTGACCCAGATAGCATACATACGTCTGCAAGATGTCTGTTAAAGATCTCTTGATCTGGAAAGCATCTGCTGTCTACAAACGTCTGACAGACGTCTTTCAGATGTCAGTTTTACATACATTCTAAATCATAAACATCTTAAAGACATCTAATAGACGTCTATTTGACATCTAAAAGGAAACGTCCTATAGACATATTGCAAATGAGCAAACACCCTAAAAAATACGTCTTGCAGATGTAAATGCAGACATCAAATAGATGTCTCCGAGATGTACGTGTGCTATCAGGGGAAGGATCTGGAGAGATTCTGTATGAAGAAAATTGGTCTCTGATCTCTTATCAGGTGTTCTCCAAACTCTTCAGGCATTATAGGAGAAAAATCTTTGAGAGCTTTTACCCTGGGAAAAGGACGTTGCAATAATTGTGGCAAACATAAACTAGAGAAAGCATTTATTTCACAATTAGATTCCCCCCCCCCCACTTTCAATATGTTTTACCTCAATGATAGGTTGGAATTTTGTGGGATTTTTTTTTTTTTTTTGAAAGAAAGATAAAAAGGATAAACAATGCAGATTTATTTTCACAGCTGCCTTTGCTCATATTTACCAATGATGCTAATATTAGTGGAGGGCTCTGTATTTTCACTTAACCTGTCAGTAATGCTAAATGCAATGCCACTGTTTAACTGTCTTTTAATATTTAGAAGCTAATATGTGCAGTTTGTTTTAGGGACAATGTTTGTATACAAAACTGCCTTATGTGCAATTATGAGCAATGTTTGTATACAGCACTGTTTATATTTATGTGTGGACTCTGTTGTTAATTTTAACCTTTAAGGCAGGGTTCCCTGTATGGTTTACACAGTATTTATTGACTGTTAGTTGAGAGCTACTTTGTGAATCAACTTCTCGAATCGAATAAAAAAATTAACTGTCAGGGAAAAAAACTATGTTTGATATTTTCTCTGGGCAGCTCCGGAGAAAAAGAGGACCCGTGGAAGAAGTGCGGTGAAGAAGGAAGAATCAGTCTCTGATGTGATCTTCAATGTGGAGGCTCATAGTGGCAAGGACCTCCGCCATTTTAAATTCCTCTCAGTCTCTTTTATGGCTCAGCTTCTGGGCTCAGACAGATTTGTTGGGAAGGTAGGAAAGTAGGAAGCATTCGGTTTAATGTTGATATTATAATGCCCCTAGGATTTCTCAGTAGACACTCTAAATGTGTAATTGTTTGACTAACAGGTGGCTGACTGTGAGGACCTAACAGAAAGTTCTTTACAGGCTCTTCAGCAGAAGTGAGTTGAAGCTTGACTACTGCACTTTATTTAACGGTGATTGGTTTTGGTGACCTTGGCAGGGTGTAACGTTTTTGTTTACTTGTTAGTCTACTGGAGGAGGTTCTGCACTTCATCCATGCAGTTGCTCGATGTGTAGAAGATAATGCAGACAAACCCACAGCTAAGTTCTGGAGAGCTCTGCTCAGCAAGTCCTATGACATCCTGGACAAGGTAGGAAGCACTGAATTGATCAGATATTAATGAGCATGTTTACAATTACACTAGGGCAGCAACAACTAATCGATAAAATCGATTATGAAAATCACCAACAACGATTCTCATTGTCGATTAGTCGGGTCTACCCACAGTGCACATCCAACTTCAGCCGGTTGCTCAAATTACAGCACTGAATAATGCATTTCTATGGGCAAAATACATCTAAAAATAGTGGAGGAAACAGAATGAGATGCTGCGGGAGAAGTACGTGATCCAAGCTGCCCAAAACATGAGAATTCTTTATTTTGAGCTTTAAGTTAATGCATTAGTGCAGGGGTTCCCAAACTCGTTCCTGGAGCCTCCCCAACACTGCACATTTTGCATGTCTCCTTTATCAATCACAACTCCAAGACCTGAAATTGGTGTGTCAGACAAAGGAGACATGCAAAATGTGCAGTGTTGGGGAGGCTCCAGGAACGTGTTTGGGAACCCCTGCATTAGTGTAAAGGCTTGCCCTGTCAGGCGCTGTGACACATGCGTGTGCGTCCTCAGCGCAAAAAACTTTCAGTTTACGGTCATACCCTTATCTATAAATGTAACAAATTCACCCAAGCATTTTCATTTTTGCATAAAGGTCCGTCCTGACAGCCTGTGTTTTAAAATACCGAATGAGCACCGGCGCAGTTTTACAAATTTATGTAAGGTTTTTAACAAATTAAAGTTTGTGCCACTGCCGCTCTAAACTAACAGCATTGGTGATTACCAAAATCATGTTTTAGCTTTCTGTATTGGTTAGTCCTCCAAAATGCGTAAGCTCTTTAGTAACAGTAGTAGGCTATTTCTAATGCTATAATATAATTATTGCTGTTATCTATGAAAGAAAGGCAGAACACTTTAGTTTTTTTTTTTCAGATTACAGTCAAAAAGTACATAAACAATGCGAGCAAGAATGCAAGCTGTTATGAGGTCATTTTTGTTATTATAAATACTAATTAGTTGTTTCTGTTTGTAATTTGCCCAATAAATGACAATAACATTTTTAGATTTAAACAATTTTTTGACCGATTCCTAAAATATTTGTTTTCTCTTTATGACAGGTGGTCTAATAAATTAAGCACTGTATGTTTTCATAGCATTCAGTTTGTTTGAAGGACATTGAGCAGAATGTGGAATAGTGTGTTTTTTGTCAATATAATAAAATATTTGTATTTAATCCGATTAATCGAAAGAATAATCGGCCAACTAATCGATTATCGAAATAATCGTTAGTTGCAGCCCTAAATTACACCAATATGCTGATAGCTACCAAAAATGTGTTAATTGAAATAACCAATTTTACCTGTTTACATACAAATGAATAACCTGGCAAAGCAAGGCTTTCTTGGTTCAAGAAAGAGTTCAGAGTGCACAGAATATGCACAGTTAAAATAAAACATGATCTGACTTTTAGGTTAATGCCCTGCTGCCCATGGATTCCTTCATTATGGTAATGAGAGGCCTGATGGGTAATCAGTTGGCATCAGTAAGAAGGAAGGCCATGGAGTTACTCAATAACAAATTACAGCAGCGAACACAGTGGGTGGAAGAACAGGTAAAACATCTGCTAAACTTTTTTTTATATTACATAATTCAAACCGGTTTAAATTTAAGCATTTGTAGATTGTTTAGAAAATGTTACATGTTATACCTTAGAAACAATGACTGTATATTCTACAATAATAAATGTTTAAATATTAGCTGATCATTTTGTTTCCTCTGTTTCTCTGACAGATTACTGTGCTTCTGGAGCTCATTGGCGTCCTCCTAAAAATCGTGGGTCGGAGTCACGGACAGGTCACGGCGCAGGAAGAAGAAGAGCTGGCTATCAATCGACAGACGGCCCTTTACAGCCTTAAGCTTCTATGCCGGAATTTTGGCTCAGCCCACCAGGAGGCATTTGTACCAGTGCTGAAAAAAGCAGTGGAACTTGTTGCTAATAAAGATGAGGAGAAGAACGTCATGGGAAGTGCTCTGCTATGTGTAGCTGAAGTGACCAGCACACTGAAGGCCTCGCAATACCACAGTTACACAGGTACTGTTAAGCCCAAAGTAAGGTATTTGGATTTTACACATATGCTAGTGTACAGTGCAAGGGTTGTACATTTTGTCATTAGTATTATAAGTGTGCAGCCTGACTCCTGGCACAGATGAGCACTTTTATGTGAGGGGCTATGAGATGAATCCATCTTGAGTTTAAAGAGTTTACAAATATATTTGTTTTACTTATAACCTCTGGAGAGAAATAATGCAGACAGGACATAGATTTACCTTTCCAGTGTGTTTTTGTCACCGGTGTTTGTGCATGCTATCAAATAGAATATCCTTTCAAAGTCTATGTGTTCAGCTGTATGCATATTTTAAGCATTCGCATCAAAACTGAAGTATACTATTGAGTGTTCGTAGTTGAATTTTACATAAGTACGAAGTGTAAAGCTGACAAAGTGTAAATCACTAGGATTGGGAATCTAGAAATGGTTCTAATTTTTAAAACACACTGGAAGTGAATGATCTTCATTACTTGTATATTAATGTGTTCTGTCTTCAGCCTGATGCCTGCAGTGCTGGACACTCTAAAGGAGAGGAAGGATCTGCTGATCAATGAAATCTACCTGCTGAGCGCTGTCACAGCTCTACAGCGCGTATCAGAAACGTTACCGCACTTTATCAGCCCCTACCTAGAGGACACCATCTCACAGGTCAGTATCGGTGCCACGTTGTTACTTTAAGTTAAACCTTAGAGCAGCATATGTTATTAAAAAAAAATGTATTTACAAGGTTACAGTTCTCATTTGAATCTTCTCATTCCGCTCTGGTGCTCTAGGTCTCCCGCCTAATTCTACTAGCCAAACAAATGACATCTTGTCCTCAGCTGTCTGTACGTCTCTCCTCGCTCTGCACCACTCTTGCCACAAAGGTGCCTCCAAGGGTCCTCATTCCCACCATTACAAAATGCTATTGCTCCATGGTGGATGCTCAGCAGGTAGGATTTGGTATATCACAGAAATACCAAAGAGTTTGAATGGACACATGATCTTTTAGAAGTTAAGAAGTGTCAATTAATGGACACTTCCTTCGGTTTATTGCTATTATTTGTTTTATTCATCTGATACCTATATTTTCTGTACCTGTTGCAGAACCGTCTTGGTCCTCTGATGATCATCCTGAAGGAACATATAACTCGCATGGAGAAGGACCAACTCAACAACCACCAATCAGAGCTCACTTCCTTCTTCCTGTCTGCTCTTGATTTCCGTGCCCAGCATTGCCAGGTGGTACTACATACCCCTGTTTCAATTCATTTTTTCAATAAGTGCACTTATTGATGATTACTAATATAACTTTACTGTTTAATAGGGAGATCTGAAGAAGACTGGTGAGATCGAGGGCTATGTGATTGACTGTCTGCTAGTGATGGTTATGAAACTTTCAGAAGTCACCTTCAGACCGCTCTTCTTCAAAGTAAGCTTCTATTGTTTAGTGAGGAAAAAATACTTCCTCTAATAAGACAGTATATTGTTTTTAGTTGCATAAATAATAAGTGATGGGCTCTTTCAAACCACTGCTCCACAAGTCTCTAAGGATTTTACATGATCAGTTTAATAATGAAGACATGTTAATGCCACATTTTTATATTAAAAAAGGAATCAAGCAGTTAATTGACACTTGTTAGCCAGATTAGTTTCACGTTCCATAAAACATAAAGCAAGCCATACAAATTAATTCAACATATTATACAGACACTGAATGTTTAATCGTGTTTGGTGATTTCTAGATTTGTATATCTAGAAAATATTTTGTGAAGTGGTAGGTTTATCTATTAAATGTATCCCATTACTAAATAACATGTCTAATAGTACACACAAAATTGTAAAAAGCAATACAAAATTACATAAAATTTACATGAAATTCACTCAACAACCTTTCAAGTCTGAGCTTAAAAATGTGGTTTATTACAAAATTCAAATAATATATGTTGTCTTAAATGTGAAATGAACCGGTATCTTTACTGAGAAGAATTTTGCTAAATATATATGCACTATATTACAGAATGATTTTATTTTCATTTGTTAGTGATTCTCATTTTAACCTTTTAATATCAATGTACCAACTGACAGGGTTCCCTGTATAGTTAACAGCATTATTTACTTTGACTTTTTAGTCATTTAGCAGACGCTTTTATCCAAAGCAACTTACAAATAAGAAAAAGTAACTAAAACTATAAGTTAAAACTCTATAAATACTATATATACACATTTAAGAAAATAGAGAAATTAAATAAAATGACATGCATACAACAACATTTCAAAACTAAACATTTAAATGAAAACCAAAAATAAAGCTAAAAACAATTAAAAATATTAAAACAACAAAAGGTATGAGTATAAAAATTATTCTAACATGACACTAAGCCAAACACCCATATATATATATGTATATGTTATTTCATTTTCATGTTCCATGTTTCCATATGTTGAATTAACGTTACTAAATTAAAACTAAAGAAAATACCTATAAAGACATAATAAATTCATACATCATTTATCTAAAATTAAAATAAATTTTAGATAAACTTTCCTTTAAAATAATAAATCAAACGGCAGTAGTTTATCAGTAATCCTATTTGAGAGACTGTACCCATATAGAACCTCGAATTGAATTGAATCAAGAGCTTCTGAACTGAAATAGAATTGAAATATTTTCTGTGGTTTTGTGGGCATGGTGATAGCTAATAAACTGGTCGATTAATCAGTTAAAAAAATTATGATTTGTTGCCAAATGCTTAATATGTACTTGATTTTGTAATTTACTTTAGGTATGAATTGTCCAATTTTCCCATTTTTTTTTTTACAAAATGCGATTGAGTCTTTCCTTTTTTTCCACTCTTCTGCAGTTGTTTGACTGGTCAAAGATGGATGGTGCTTCTAAAAACCGCCTGTTGACGTTCTACAGACTGGCAGACCTTATTGCCAACAAACTCAAAGGACTGTTTGTGTTGTTTTCTGGGCAGCTGGTCAAACCCATCTCTGAACTGCTGCATAAGCTCAACATTTCCCACACAGGTAGTCTGCACATCTGCATGTTTGTATGAAGTTCAGAATACACCTGCAATGCCTCCCCTTTAAACTGTGCCAAAATTAACATGACCAGCTCATGCTAAGAAATGTGGAATATAACATTTTGTTTTAGAGAAAGAACACTAAATATTCCAGTATTTCTTCTTTACATTTTTTTTGACTGATGTAATTTACTTTAACTTCTACCCCTTCTGCCCATAGAAAAACCCTTCTTCGATTCAGATGATGATGAGGAGGATTCAGATGATGATGATGATGAAGACAACGTGACAAAGAGCAGCCTGCTGCTGCAGCATGTGTTGGACTGCCTCTATAAAATCTTCCTCTATGATACTCAGCGCTTCCTCAGTAAAGAGAGGGCTAATGCGTTCCTAGGCCCCCTGGTGGATCAGGTCAGTGTGCCACATAAACTATGCGTCAAGAACTGCAATAAATTCCACATTAATGTTATACCTGTGCAGTAAGTTATTACATAAGCAAAGTTATTGGATAATCTGTTGACATATTTTTTAGTTCAGATTGGGGACTTAAAGTAAAAAACATCTAGATCATGCCAATTTCCTGAGATCATTAAATGTTAAAAGAAATTCTTAAAAAGGTATTTTTTTACTAAAGAAGTAATATAGTAGTTTTGCTTGGCAATAACAAAATAAAGGTCAGGGCGGTGTGAACGAGTGTTTCTCTACCTTGTTCCTGGAGGCACGCCAAAAGTACACATATTGGATGGCTCCCTAATCAAACATACCTGATTTATCTTATTAGTAGATATGACGAAAACTTGAAATGGGTCAGGGAGACAACCAAAATGCCTACTGTTGGTATGCCTCAAGGACCAGAGTTGGTAAACACTGGTGTAACCAACATGCAGGAACTAGGAGTGGAACAAGTCTATGAACTTATCTATTTGTGCAATTTAAAATACAGTATTGTATTACACAATCAGTTGTCAAAATTGCCATTTAAATCAGGGTTAAACTTTACAAATATTCACTGTATTAATGAAATATATACTTATTTTTTTATTAAAGCCACTTAAGTTATTCAGTCATGAACAGAGTCTTTTTTTTTGTGTGTGAAGTTGGAGAACATGCTAGGAGGAGATGAGATCTACAAGACCCACATTACCAAGCATTTGGTGCCCTGTATTGCCCAGTTTGCCGTTGCCATGGGAGATGACTCTCAGTGGAAAGTTCTCAATTATCAGATTCTTCTCAAGACACGACACAGTTCACCCAAGGTATGCAAATGCTACATTAGAGGTATAAACATACAGAGATATAGCTGAAGTGTTGTATGTTACTATTTTAAAGGGACCACAATTCAGTTCTGAAAATCTGTGTGTGTGTGTATATATATATAATATATATATATTATTTTTTTTTTTTATTTTTTTTAGGAACAATTAGGGGTGTAACGATACACGTATTCGTATTGAACCGTTCGGTACGAGGTTTTTGGTTCGGTACGCATTACAAACTGAGTTAGTTGGACTATAATCCTATTACAACATGTTATCCTATTAGGTTAGACTAGTGCGTGTGCGCATAGAGAGTGTGTTCCTTCACTGCATGATTCAGTCTATTAAAATGTATTTAGAATGATCACAAAATTCAAAATATGGAGGCAGAAAATTGATACATTTACATAATTTCACATAGTTAATCAATATCTTAGAAGAGTGCCGTTTTTTTCTCTCCAAACTCAGCATGATTACAAATTTTTACAACGGTTCAATAAGCAAGAAGTTAATTATTAGACTTATGTTTTAGACAGCAGATTGCCTGTTTTTGCTCAATTTCGCCAACAAAAATAATTCCAAAGCACTGTTTTGCATCTCTGAGCAACATGACAGTGTTTCGTTACTGAATGAATCACCCGTTAATTGATTCGGTTCAATCTAGGGCTGCAACAACTAATCGATAAAATCGATTATTATCGATAATGAAAATCATCGACAACGATTCTCATTATCGATTAGTCGGGTCTGCCCACAGTGCACGTCCAACTTCAGCCGGTTGCTCAAATTACAGCACTGAATAACGCATTTCTATTGACAAAATGCATCTAAAAATAGTGGAGGAAACAGAATGAGATGCTGCGGGAGAACTAGGCTATGTGATCCAAGCTGCCCAAAATATGAGAATTCTTTATTTTAATGCATTAGTGTAATGGCTTGCCCTGTCAGGCTCTTTGACAGATGCGTGTGCGTCCTCAGTGCAAAAACGTTCAGTTTACAGTCATATCCTTATCTATAAATGTCACAGATTCACGCAAGCATTTCCATTTTTGCATAAAGGTCCGTCCTGACAGCCTGTGTTAAGTTTAAAATACCGAATGAGCGCAGGGCGGGTGCGTGCACGCGCATCAGACAGACGGAACACAGAGGGAGCCAATTAAAAGGCTATTCAGAGCAAAAATATCCATTGTGCTGAAATCCATTGTGCTGTTGTTGAAAAGGTTAAATTAAGGCTTAAAAAATACTTAAAAGTCAACATGCCATGCGAGTGTTTTATGAGAGTATGAGAGGGATAACAGCGTGTAATTCTGAATATAAATATCTGAACGCTTCATAGCCGCCTATTACAGGAAAAATTAACGTCACATGACTGTGATCAAAGTCAACGCGTTCCAGCAGAACATTACTCTTACCTGTTGGTTAACACTGAGTTTGTGTTTTTATTCGTCTTTATTATCTTTATTATTATTATTAATTTTTTTAATAGAGATTTAAACTATATTCACTATTACAGTGCTTATCAAATTTATTAAAACACATTTATGTAAGGTTTTTAACAAATTATGTAAGGTTTGTGCCACTGCTGCTCTAAACTAACAGCATTGGTGATTACATTTTTTTAGCTTTCTGTATTGGTTAGTCCTCCAATATGCATAAGCTCTTTAGTAACAGTAGTAGGCTATTTCTAATGCTATAATATAATTATTGCTGTTATCTATGAAAGAAAGGCAGAGCACTTCATGGTGTTTTTTTTTCAGATAGCAAATACAGTCAAAAAGTACATAAACAATGCAAGCAAGAATGCAAGCTGTTGCAAGGCATAGGAGGCCATTTTTGTTATAGGGGGAATTAATACTATTTTGTTGTTTCAGTTAGTTTTTTGCCCAATAAATGACTAACCTTTTTAGATTTAAACAATTTTTCGACAGATTCCTAAAATATTTGTTTTCTCTTTATTATGATAGGTGGTCTAATAAGTTAAGTACTGTATGTGTATCATTCAGTTGGCACGTTTGTTTGAAAGACATTGGACAGAATGTGGAGTAGTGTTTTTTTTGTCAATAAAATAAAAAATGTTTTTAATCAGATTAATCGAAAGAATAACCGGCCAACTAATCGATATTCAAAATAATCGTTAGTTGCAGCCCTAGCTTCAATCGCAATGACTCACTAACTTAACAGTGACTTGCTGCCATCTGCTGGCAGTTTTAATTTCACATTTAAAGAATCTTTTTTTTTTTTTTTTTTTTTTTCAAACATCAGTTGCCAACGTTTTATATATAAAATATCAAAACATTATTTATGCATTTGTAACTGCAGGTTAAAGCATTACATGTCCCTCTGAGCTGCATTAAACGGTGTGTAAAAGCATCTAAATGCCGTTCAGATGCAACTTCTATGTTTCCTCTGCATTGCAAAGATGAATTTTGTCAATACTGACTTCCTTTGCTTGGTAACAGCCAAAATGTCTTATTGACTGATTAAATGTAAAAGAATTACTCAAAATGTGATGCACACTTTTAGAAAAAAAGGCTTTATATGACAATAGACTACATCAGCTGGAATACTTCAAGCCGGAGCTGTTTTTGTTTTATATGCTGCTAAGAAGGCACCCCAAAAAATGGGTCAAGTATAGCGCCATCATTTTTCAAAATATATATATTTTTTAATAAATAAAAATCAAGGCAATTACTCTGGCATTTCTTTCTTTTTGCTGTATCAAAAACATACCGAACCGTGGCACCACTGTATCGTATCAAACCAAACCGTGAATTTTGTGAACCGTTACACCCCTAGGAACAATACTAATGCCTACTTACAAAATTGCAATTAGTGAAGAAGTCTTAATAGTTATGTATTAAAACCTTGAGTAAATTTTAAAGAATTGTAACAGGCTACAAATTAAATCCTATGAAGGAACCTTGTTGATAAATCTTTAATGGTGGTTAATTTATGAGACAGATTGCTTGTTATTCCTCATTTGTAAGTTTATTTAGATAAAGAACCTGCTAAATGTATACAAGTGTGCAAAGAGAGCAGTGATCATTCATAAACACTAATGGAAGAATTACAGTTTGATTTGAATTACAAATTTAATTTGTTCATCTGTGTGGATTAATTGTATTAATTCTTAAACTATATGTTTGTATTGTGTACCTGAAAATGGATATGTAACCATATCGTGCATGAATGGCCAGGGTGAATTGTGAATGAACTTTGTTGCGCCATCTTGAGGCTGTGGGTGAAATACCTTTGGCATCTTATCCGGGATCTAAAATGAACACTGGGCAAGTGGCAAATAAGAGTAAAAATTGTGTTGCAGAGTATATAAAATGGTGATACTCACCAGCCAGGCAATCAATGGCCACATGTTTTAGAGTGAAGAGCGACATTGTGTTTATTTATATGCAATCATGATCCAGTTTCTTCCAGTACCAACCCTCTTCATAAATTTGAAATGAGAATAGTTCTTAAATCAACAAAGCAGCAGATTTTAGGTTTTACACTAATCAAAAAGCTCTAGTTTAACATTTAAAAGCAAAGAAATAAAAACAGGCATAAATATTAGTAGGCTATTGTAATTTTAATGTTCTGGAAAATAAAATTATTATAGTATGTAGTGATATTGAAAAAACATGTCTTTCCTTTTGCTTTGTCATAGCTGATCACATCTGATTATGTGAATATCCTATATTATAAAGGCAGAGTTTGTGGGAATTATTAAAATTAGTGCCTTTTTAATCTCTTTATGAATTTTTTTTCTAATATGTAGATTGATTTCTCTTTGTGTAAATAAATATATTGTAAATACAGAAGAGAAAATAAATGTTGATGTTTGCCTTTTTGTTCAGGTGCGTTTCTCTGCACTTGTCATGCTGCTGGAGTTGGCAAACAAGCTGAGGGAGAACTACATGGTTCTTCTGCCAGAGACAATCCCATTTCTGGCTGAGCTTATGGAGGGTAAGAACATTAAGCAAATGGGCACATATTTTTGTAAATAAATTACACCATTTTACCTAATGTTATCTTGTTGTTGCTTTGAGACTTCTTGCAATTTAAGATCACTGAGATCTGTTTCTTTAACAATCAAAAATATTCCAGAATTCAGAATTTAGTTATTCTTCCCCTGTTTCTCAGATGAATGTGAGGAAGTGGAGCAGCAGGTGCAGAAGGTCGTTCATGAAATGGAGACTATCCTTGGTGAACCACTGCAAAGCTACTTTTAATTCCACCTGGGACTGATTTCACACCATTACAGGCGCTTCTTACACCCTTTTATTGTGCATCCGTTATCATTGTACAATATTTAGTGATGAACTGCTCTGCTGGAACGTGTCTGTCTGCCCACCAGTTACACCTGCACACCTTATCACTGACTAACACCTCAACATGTCCTTTCTGTCTATGTATATGTAAATTTAAAAAGCCACAAATTTTGCAAGCCAAAAATCACTGGATGCCACATGCGTTACAGTAGGGTTATATAAAAACGACACACATGATGTTTAAATGTCTATTGTTTTTAAAAAGTAATGGTTTTTATATTGAATGTTCTATTGCATACTGATGTACTTCTCTGGAATCTGAATATCATAAAAAGATAAGTCTGGAAAATGTGAATTTTTGTTTGGTTGAGAAAAATGAAAAGGGTGGAATGAATGAAAGCATGTAATGCAGTACTTTGTTCGCATTAACAATACAGTTTTTAATCTACTACTCTTTGAACAAGTTTGCGGCGTACATGCAATATCTGTCATGTTAAATCTATTCAGATCTAAACCCACTTGTGCCCTAAAGAGAGCAGCCTGTAAAATGGAGTGCAGCTGGAAGAAATTAAACTAAGTAATCATCAAAATTAACTTATCTTAGACAGTATATTTACTAAACTACTGAAAGAGAAGCTTTCAGTAGTATATATCCTCTTCTTAACATTATTAATTCATCAGTGTCATCAGAATATGTCTCAAATGATTTCAAGCTGGCTTTTTAAGCCTGTCATTAAAAAAACATAACTTGAGCCTAGAGAATTAGTCGACCACAGGCCCAGTCTCAAATGTCAATTTTCTTTCAAAAATACTACAAGGCAGAATCCTCACAACTATGTTCTTTATTATAAATAAATTATATCTGCAAGGATTTACAGTCAGCATTTATACCAAATCACAGTAGTGCTCTCGTTAGTTACAAATGGCTTGATCTTATCAACCAATTGTGGTTGCATCTCTCTATTAGTATTACTGGACCTCAGTGCTGCATTTGACACTATCAACCAAAACATTCTTTTGAATAGATAAAAAAATTATGTTGCCATTAGTGAAATTGCGTGACATGAGTTTAAGTTGCTTAATTGACCGTTATCAGTTTGTAGCAGTAAAAGAAGAGGTCTCATATCAATCACAAGTTCAATATGGAGTACCTCAAGGCTCAGTACAAGGACCTTTGCTTTTTACCCTGTACATGCTACCCTTAAGAGATTAGAAAACATGCCATTATTTTGAGTGTTTTTCTGATGATACTCATCTCTGTAGTTTCCCATGGCCTGATAAAACAAACAAACAAAAAGGTTTTAATTATTGGGCCAAAAATGTCCACACAATAACCTATAATACTCTCTAACAACTGCTCTGTCAAGTCTTCATTGTCCTTTAGGGATCTGGGTATACTATTTGACAGCAATCTGTCATTTGAAAGCCACATCTCCAGCATTTGTAAACCGCAGTTGTCTAAATTGCAACACATGTTCTCAATGTCAGGTGCAGAAAAGTTCATTCATGCATTCATGGCCTCAAGGCTAGATTATTGTTGTACTTTACTGGGTGATTTCCCTGTATGCTTAATATACAAACTCCAGCTAGTGCAAAATCCAGCAGCTAGAGTTCTCACTAGAACCCGAAAGGATGACCATATTAGCCCAGTTCTGTTAACACATTTTTGTGTTATTTACGTCTCAAAATTCTGGCCAGTTGACGATAAAACCTACAATATCAAAATCGACTGTAGGCGGTGTATCTTTTTCCTATTGAACACCCAAATACAGTCTGTATCCAGATGAGATAGTGGACCTGCACCTCTTGATGACCACCACAGCCCTGAATTTCAGATGAGACCATGACAAGACAATCCCTAGAGAACGATCCCCTGTAAAGACCTCATTCACACAACAGCCATCGGCACAGATCCTGAATATTCTAAATACCAATCCACAATATGACTTGTGATGCAGCTTGGAATTAAACCAATCCATGTTGACTTGTTTGACCAGAGGATAACTGGCCCACCGATTGAGACTAGTTTCTCTAAGTACAACAGAGTATTGAGTAAATAAAATTGGGCGCGAGAACTGGAATTGAGGACCGCTGGTGTAAATCATGTCACGCACTAATAAAATATGCAGGGGGTAATACAACTAACTTGAGAAACCACATCAGCCGTTTTCACCCTGTGCTGTTAACCCTGTCAGTGCCAAGTATTTAGTATTTACTTTCGTGTATTTGTTCTAAATGCTCCTGTTGTCTTTGCCTAGGCTTAGTTTTTTATGTTTGATACATTCAAGAAGCGTGTTTTCTTTGAGCAGGTAAAATTAAAGGTTCAGTTCATATATCTGACTGCTTGTATTTATTTACATAATTGTATACATGTGAAGTAAAATTGAAAATTGAGGATGCAGTGCATCGTCAATTCACCGTGATGCATCGTGATATCGAATTTGAACCGAATCGATGACATGATAATCGTAATCAAACCGAACCGTAAGATCAGTGTAGGTTCACATCCCTAATATATATACACATTATCTCACAGAAGTGAGTACACCCCTCACGTTTTTGTAAATATTTTATTATATATTTTCATGTGACAACACTGAAGAAATGACACTTTGCTACAATGTAAAGTAGTGAGTGTACAGCTTGTATAACAGTGTAAATTTGCTGTCCCCTCAAAATAACTCAACATGTACTTAAAATAAATTAAACACTGCCAAAACAGACAACAGAATAATTAAATATAAATAAATGTTACTAAAATTAAAATAAAACTGAAAATGTATAATTCATATATAAATATTACATAATAAGAAAATGGCGAATTAAAGACCTGGGGCCGTATTCTTAAAGATTCTAAGAATACTCTCAGAGAGCTCCTAATTTAGCTTTAAAAATTCTAGGTAGGAGTCTTCGCTTAAGGGTGATTCAGGACCAATCTTAATGGTGCGTTCAAGTCATGTCGGATACATCGTATTTACGAGTTGAATGCACATGAAGGCCACCACAAAGTCGTTATTACGAGTGGGAAATTCCAAATTTTCTGTAAGCCCAGAGTTTCCGAGTTGGGGGCGTGTCAGTGAAAAACGTGTCGGATGCAATGGACGCAAAGACTAAAGATAAGCAGCGTCAGTACAGTTATTGAAATGAATAATAATAAAAAAGTGTAATGTACAATAAAACTATATAAGTTACACATACAAAATACTATATTATTTTATAATTATAATAGAATATATAATTTTTCAGTTTACATCACCTTCATAATTAATAAAACAGAAAAATGATGATGGTAAAAAATGGTTAAATCGCCATCTTTTTCCGAAAATGATTTGGAAATAAGAAAAGTCGCTCTTTTAGGTCTATTATAAGCCCTCACTTTGAAATTACATGTGTCATTTTTCCTGTTTTACCGTACTCTCTCTCACACACAAACACACACATTATATAGCCTATGTATATGTATTCTTTATTTTTTATTTTCCATGCTGTCATACTTAACATATTTTTAAGAAATTAACAGCGACATAATGCAGTTCTGAAAGTGCTATAATTGTTTGTGTGATCACTTTGCTTATAGAAGGTTGTGACAGACCCAAATCATCACTGCTGCATAGTTGCATTTTTCCGGTTGCCAAATATGTTAATGTAGAGATTACCTCAATTTCTGTGCGGAGATGTTAGCGTGTCTCTAATAAGATCGGTCACAAACATGATCCTTGCACAATCTAATGTGTAGCGTCTTATTAACTCACTGTCAAGCATTGTGTGCAACACATTTCTTCTCCCTCTTCATGTTTCGTCCATTTTCTCCACTGCTAAAGAAACAATTTGGACCTTAAGACCTCTTTTAAGGGTTAAGATGCTTTATGAATAACTTTTTTCTTTACTAGGATCTTTGCTTTAATTTTAAGAGGAAACACCCACATTTCTAAGAATTGTCTTAGAATTGTGTTACTAGGAGCAACTCTTAGCCCTAAGATTGGCCCAGATCCTTACTAGAGAAGTTAATATTTTCATATGCGCTTTATATGTTAATGAAGTTGAACCATTTCGTATGTAAATTAGGCGACGACGTCATCTAAAATCAGTTCTTCCCCATTTACTTTTCTTGAACAAAACAGAAAAGAAAACCCAGGTTAAGACAGATAAGCGTGAGCAGCCCAATGACTGTCACCGGACTGCGTGTCGTCACACGTCCTGTAATCTGCTTTGATTTTAGAGCCGCTTAATCCAGACTGCTGCTGGATAAATAATAACAGTGATGAAGAGCTTCAGCGGATTACGAGCCTCTTTTCACATATTCAGAAGAGAGCTCCATCATCATCACTGTTTGGGAATAATAGGTGCACCTTTTTCTAAAGGACAGGTGAGATACAAACCCCCTAGAAACGTCCTCTCCTCGTCTACACTCTATACGTCTACGTCTATACGTATACACGTATCTAAAAAAAAGAATATGTTTGCATATAAATCAATTTATGGTGCAGTATGGTAGTGTTCCAGTGCTCATGCTATTGACTGTTACTGCAGCAGAGAGATGGTGTGCAGAGAGGAGCAGACCTCATTCGAGCTGCTGGATTGGTGCAGAAGCTTAAAGGGCAAGGTACCACTACTACACTTCCTGATATTTACACTGCTTTTATCAATGTTTGAGTACAGTATAGTGCTTCTAAAATACGTTTTTGGTTACACTTTATTTTAAGGTGTCTGGGTCACAGTGTAATGATACATTTAAGTACATACCTGTCAATATTTGGGTACCAAAATACAGGAGACCATATATATAACGTTATATATATATATATATCCGTTTCCCCGGTAACCGCAGTAAACAAAGCAGAGCAGCACCTGACTTTGAAACTTGCAGCGCTCGTATTTGAATTGTAAGCTCAATATATCTCAATGTACATACATGCACCACTAAGTCTTCTAAGTGGGATTTTTTCTTTAGAAACATTAAAAATACGGGAGAATTGCGGGAAAATATTTAAACAGGATGATTGCGGGATAGAATGGTAAAATAAACTGGATAATCCTGGGAAAAGCTGGAGGGTTGACAGGTAACTGTTTGGCTATGTTTAATTTAAGTACCAAATAAAATATTCATTAATAACATGTACTTACTATAGAGTTAGGGTGGCATATAATTATGCATAAGTTCTTACTATTACCATAGTAAGTACGTGTAACAAGAACACTAAAATAAAGTGTTATCAAATTTTATGCAATTTCATATTCATTTTATAAACGCAGTTCCTATAAAAAGATGACATGGCATGATTGCTTTTAGAACATGTCACCATTTACTCATTCTAAAGTAGTTCCAAACCTGTAAATTGCTTTGTTCTGAACACAAAGGAAGATATTTTGAAGAAAGTTTGTAACCACGCTGTTTTGGGGCACCATTGACTTCCATAGTAGGAACAAAAAAATACCATGGAAGTCAATGGTGATGATGATGGAGGTCTCTTCTGAATATGTAAAAAGAGGCTCGTAATCCGCTGAAGCTCTTCATCACTGTTATTATTTATCCAGCAGCAGTCTGGAATAAGCGGCTCTAAAATCAAAGCAGATTACAGGACGTGTGACGACACGCAGTCCGGTGACAGTCATTGGGCTGCTCATGCTTTTCTGTCTTAACCTGGGTTTTCTTTTCTGTTTTGTTCAAGAAAAGTAAATGGGGAAGAACTGATTTTAGATGATGTCATTGCCTAATTTACATACGAAATGGTTCATTAACCTATAAAGCGCATATGAAAATATTAACTTCTCTTGAATCTTGAATGGTGCCCCAGAACTGCTCTGTTTCCCACATTCTTCCAAATATCTTCCTTTGTGTTCAGCAGAACAAAGACATTCATACAAGTTTGTAACTAACTTGAGGGTGAGTAATTGATGTCAGAATTAAATTTTTTGGGGTGAATTATCCCTTTAAATGTGGTTAAAATGGATAAATGTGTGACTAGTTTTTGCATCTAAAAAATATAGGCTGTACTATATTAATTAATTTAAACTTTAACCTAAATCTTGATGTAAATTTTGTTATTTGTCAACTAGCTATTATACAATACCTGCAACTGCAAATGTGCATTTTAAGGTCAGGCATTTTTGTAAAAAGAGCTTTACATGTTTCAGATTCTATATTTGATCTGTTTAACTGTCTGTAGTTGCACAAATGTTTTATAGGGTAACTTTAAAGGGGTCATATGATGCGATTTCAAGTTTTCCTTTCTCTTTGGAGTGTTACAAACTGTTCATGCATTTATAAGATCCCTAAAGTTGCAAAGACTAAAGTCTCAAACCCAAAGAGATATTCTTCATAAAAGTCAAGACTTATCCACGTCCTCCTAAAACGGCTCATTTAAACACGCCCCCACATGTCTACATCACTGTGTGGGAAGATTTCCAACACTGCCCAAATGTATACACAAAGAAAGAGGCCGTGATTTTTATTCTCGCTGTAGTATTGTTGCTGCCGCCAGCGCCATGTCCTGGAGACGCTGTGTTTTGTTGTGAAAGCGAAAGTACTTTCTTCTTTGGGCTTCCAAAAGAGGACACAACTAGAAATCAGTGGTTACATTTATCAGACACTTTTATCCAAAGCAACTTACAATTGCATTCAGGTTATACATTTTCATTAGTACTTGTGTTCCCTGGGAATCGAACCCACGATCTTTTGCGCTGCTGATGCAATGCTCTACCACTGAGCCACACAGGAACACGTAAGTTGTATTTACAATACTGTTCCAGAACAGTTCAAACTAAATAGTAGATTGTGTGCAGCGCATTTTATGGAGGACTATTTCCTGAACCTGGGAGAGTAGCCTACAATGCCAGCTGTGCACAAAGGCTGTTTCTATAAAGTGGGGCAATTCCAACGTCGCATGGGCAGTCTGACACTTCTGACTCACAGCCTGTAAGTATGTTTTCATATTTAAAGAATTTGCCACGAACAATTCAAACGTGAGTTTTGAGCAGTGTAGGGTAGCGCTTGTTGTTTGTCGTTTCTCCGATTACAAATGCAGACATGGTAATGTTAACGTGGCACGATGCAACGCGATGCGTAAAAAGACAGTATAAGCCATTATAATCAGTAATTATGTCCCCACTGGATGCAACAAATTCCTAATTTAAAATGGGTTTTATTGCTTTTGTCTCATCGCGCTGGGACACGACATCACAATACAGTAAGGGGCGTAACATTTTCGTCACGTGCTTGAGGTATTCGGCCAATCGCAATGCACTGGATAGCAGGCCAATCAGAGCACACCTCACTTCTCAGAACGATGAGCTTTGTAAAAATCAACGCGTTTCAGAAAGGCGGAGCATAGAGGAGCAAAAATAATGTACAGTATGTGGAAAATAATGTGTTTTTAAACCTTAAACCACATAAACACATTGCATTACAACAAATATACAAAATAATGTTCTTTTTAGCAATGTCATATGACCCCTTTAAACAAACAGCTAGGAGGGACTGATGCCATGCAAGGACCAGTGCTGCCATTTGTGTTTTTATTTATTTACCTAAGATGTGATCTCATAGGAGCAGTAACACTGACGTTGCACTACTCCCCTTTCTGTGTTGCAATATTTTGGATTGAGTTCTGTTACTGAATAAGAGTTTTTTTTTTTGCACATCTGAACTCAAACAAACCCAGTAATGTTTAATGATATTACTTTAACACTTGAGCTGATGGTAGAACAGAACTCTACAGTTCTAAAAAGTTAAATTGGTGACAGACTGTCTAAAATAAGTGATTTATTTAAATAGTCATTCCAAGATTTTTACATATTTGAAGGATACTTTCAACAGCATTCATTTAATAATTAAATAGCACACTTTTTAAACTTCATAAATGAATGTCTCCAGCCTTCCAGTTTTTACATTTTAAGTTTAATATAATATAATATAATATTTTATAATATTTTTTTATAGATAGTATTATATAAATAGTTTTATTCTATTATTAAATATATGTATAATTATTTAAAAATATATATTCTTCACTGAGAAAATATAAAGAATAAAGAGGTGAGGGAGAAACACTTCCACAAACTCTCAATCTCATGCTACACATTTTCCGTTCAGAAGAAATGAATTAAATATGGATGAAATATAGTCACGGCCAAAAATATCGGCACCCTTGGTAAATATGATCAAAGAAGGCTGTGAGAATTAATCTGCATTGTTAATCCTTTTGATCTTTTATTAAAAAATGCACAAAAATCTTACCTTTCATTGGATAATAAGAATTTTAAATGGAGGGAAATTTCATTATGAAACAAATGTTTTTCTCTACACAATTATTGGCACCCCTAGAAATTCTTATGAGTAAAATATTTCTGAAGTATATTTCCATTCATATTCACAATTTTGAGCACTCCAGTCCAGGGTGATTATGAACATGAAATTATCCAGCCATGGCTTCCTGTTTCACAGAAATATAGGGAAAACAAAGGCCAAATTTCCTTAATCATCCATCACAATGAGAAAAACCAAAGAATATATTTCTGATGTGCAGCAAAAGATAATTGAGCTTCACAAATTAGTGAAGAGGCTTTTAAGAAAAGAGCTAGAGCAGTGAAAACTCCTATTTCCACCATCAGGGCAATAATTAAGAATTTACAATCAACATAAAATGTTATGAAACTGCCTGGAAGAGGATGTGTGTCTATATCGTCCTAATGCATGGTGAGGAGGAGAGTTTGAGTGGCCAAAGATTCTCCAAGGACCACAGCTGGATAATATCAGAAAATAGTTGAGTCTCGGGGTCAGAAAATCTTTTTTAAAAATTGTCAAACAGCACCTACATCACCACATGTTGTTTGGGAGAGGTTTCAAGAAAAATTATCTTGGCTCATCCGAAAACAAACTCCAGCATATTCAGTTATCAGACACAACAGGAACTTCAAATGGGACTGGCTTCTATGGTCAGATGAAACTAAAAAAATTTGCTTTTTAGCAGCAAACACTCAAGATGGGTTTGGTGAACACAGGGATAGAAAGTACCCCTGTGTACAATGAAATATACTGCTGTATTTTTGATGTTGTGAGCCTATATTTCTGCTGGAGGTCCTGGACATCTTGTTTAGACACATATCATTATGGATTACCAAATACCAACAGATAAAAAAACAACAAGTGACTGACTCTGTTAGAAATCTTATAATGGGCCATGTTTGGATCTTCTAACCGTACAATAATCCAAACACAAACCTCAAAAACAACACAAAAATGGGTCACTGAGCATAAAACCAAGCTTCTGCTATGTCCATTCCAGTCCTCTGACCTGAATCCTGTAGAAAATGAGTGAGGTGAACTGAAGAGAAGAAGCACCAACATGGAGCTGAGAATCGAAAGGGTCTGGAGTGATTCTGGATGAAGGAATTGTCTCTGATCTCTTGTCAGGTGTTTTCTAACCTCATCATCAGGCATTATAGGAGAAAATTTAGAGCTGTTAAACTGGCAAATGGAGGTTTCAAAAAGTATTGAACAAAATGGTGCCGTTAATTGTGGCCAATGTGTATTAGAGAAAAACATTTATTTCATAATGATATTTCCCCCCATTTTAAATTATTATTATGATAACAAGATAATATTTAACAAGGGTGCCGATATTTTTGACCATAGCTGTATGTATATATATATATATATAACCCCCCCCCAAAACCCTATACCACACCAAAGAAAAGCTATTTTTTTTTTTTTTTTTTTTTTTTTTTTTTGTGCATATATATATATATACTACACACAGGTTACAAACCACCTTAGCTTTTAACTGTACATAACAAAAAGTAAATATATGTATGTTTACACAAACACAAACTTTCAACATAAATGTTTCTCTCTGCATTCTTATACATTCATAGTTTGTATTTTTTTATCATCTTTATCTTTAGTGTATAGGTAAAACTATATATAGTATACAGTCAACAGGTTACAAAACAAAAAAGACAAAAAATAAAACCTGTATCTACACATACACAAGTACCCATATACAAATAATAAATATAAGCACTATTTTAATACTTGGATGAAAATCCTTTGCAGTCAATGACTGCCTGTATACTGGAACCCATGGACATCACCACATTCTGGAGATGTTTTGCCAAGTCTTCAATGCAGCCACCTTGGGTTGCTGCTTGTTTGTGGGTCTTTCGGCTTTCAGTCTTGTCTTCAGTAACTGAAAAGCATGCTCTATTGGATTGAGATCAGGCGAATGACTTGGCCATTGAAGAATATTTCATTTCATCAATGGCCAAGTCATGGCCATGTCTTTTGAAGTATATTTAGGGTCATTATCCATCTGCACTGTGAAGCTGTGTCCTATCAGTTTTGTACATTTGGCTGAATGTGAGCAGAGAGCATAGCCTTAAAGACCTCAGAATTCATCCTGCTACTTCTTTCAGCAGTTACATCATCAATAAACACCTATCAATCCATTGGGAGCCATACATGCCCATGCCATTACACCGCCACCATGTTTGACACTTGATGTGGTGTGCTTTGGATCGTGAGCTGTTCTTTTCTTTCACCATACTTCTCTCTTCCCATCAAGTTATCAGTCCAAAGAATCTTATTTAAGGACATGGGAGGCTTTTTTTTTAGATATTCTCTGGCAAAGTCTAATCTTGCTTTCATGTTCTTGAATGTTACCAATGGTTTGCACCTTGTTGTAAACCCTCTGTATTTACATTCATGAAAGCGTCTCCTTTATTGTAGATTTTGACAATGATATGCCTACCAAGAAAATTCTTGATGTTGATGTTATTAAGGGGGTTTTCTTCACCAAGGAAAGGATTCTGCAATCATTTAGTTGCCGTCCATGGTCTTCCAGGCCTTTTAATGTTGTTAAGCTCACCATGGCTTTCTTTCTTCTTAAGAATGTAGCCAACCATTGATCCGGCCACATATAGGGTTTTTGCTCTTTCTCTTAGCGATTTATGTTGTTTTGTAAGCTTGATGATGGCCTCCTTCACTTTTATTGAGATCTCATTGGACTTCATATTGGTAGCAGCTTCCAAATGCCAATTTGGCTTCAAATATTTTATCTGCTTAATTTGTCTTGACGTAACTAGAGAATGGACAGTACCTGTTGAATTACATTTACATTTATGCAATTAGCTGACACTTTTATCCAAAGCGACTTACATTGCATTCAGGCTGTACTTTTTTTATCAAAATGTGTGTTCCTTGGGAATTGAACCCACAACAGTTTGTGCTGCTAATGCAATGCTCTACAGCTGAGCCTCAACTAACCTCTTCTTAGGGTGAATCCCATTTCTCTGTCTTACCCCTTCCCCTACCCCTTCGTCTTACCCCTAGCCCTTGTCCCTCGAAACCAAGTGGTAAGCACTAGGGGTGAAAACATACCCCTATGAAAAGAGACACCACTTGGTTACTGTTATGTCATCATACATCGTCGCTAGCTGGCTGCTACGTCACCAGAGGCGACAAGTGTTGATCACAAACTTGCCGTCTGCAAGCGTGTGTATGTCGATTGCGTGGGTTTTAGTGATGTTTTATCTAGTCAAAGAAACGCGGGACTGTTGTGCAAATCAGCAATGTAATGTTAGCGTGGAAAAATAGCGATTTTTAAAAATGTTTCAATTAAGAAAATGGTTGCAAATATATATGTACAGGACTGTGTAGAGCACAAAACAAGACTGTCTTAATTTTTTATTAATTATTTAAGCCGAAAATACTTACATTTATGGGACTCTCTGGATGATCAGAGTGTCATGTGAGTTCTGGGTACCCCTTGGTTTCAAGTAAGCTCGCGAAAATGCTTGGTTTTAAGGGGTATCTACCCCTTCCTCTTAGCCCTACCCCTCGATCAAAACGAGAATTGGGACAGCCCTTACTCTCATGTGAACGCGCAAAACTAAGGGGAAGGGGTAAGGGTAAGGGGTAAGACAGAGAATTGGGATTCACCCTTAGTCAACTGTCCAAATATTGAGCCTCTGAAAATCAAAGTACTTTGCTTAAAATAGCTGTAACTCCTAAATGGAAAATTTCATATTTTTGTGGAACCTCTTAAAATAAAGCTAAATGACATGAGATATTGATTGTTTAATTTAAAATCCATTGTAGTGGTGTATAAAAGGCAAAAGAACAAAAACTCAGTCAGTGACCGAATACTTCCAGACTTGAACAGAGGCAGTCAGGTTTAGATTTTTTTATCTGTTGATATTTGATAGAATCCATGATGCCATGCATCTGAACATGATGTTTAGGACATCTGGCAGAGTAAACAGGCCCACAACATTAAAGATCCAGAAGTATATTTAACTATGGATGTGGGGTACTTTTTTATCCCTGATGGTACTAAACTCATCTGGTGGGTTTGCTGCCAAAATTGCCTTTTTTTCAGTTTAATATGACATTAGAAGCCAGTGCTATTTGAAGTTCCAGTTGTGTCTGACAACTGAATTTGCTGGAGTTTGTTTTTTGGATGAGTGAGGATAATTTTCCTTGAAACCCTCCCGGACAACATGTGATGATGTAGAGTATGTTTGATATTTAATTTTTTAGGTTTCTGACCCCAAGACTCAACTAATCTCTACGATTCTACAGCTGTGATTGGAGAGTCTTTGGCCACTCAAATTCCCCTCCTCACTGTGCATTAGGGCGACATAGACACGTCCTCTTCCATGCAGATTTTTAACATCTTTAGTTGATTGGAACCTCTTAATTATTACCCTGATGGGGAAATGGGGGTTTTCAATACTACTTTCTATTTTGTGAGGCTCAACAATCTTGTTCTGCACATCAGAACTATATTCTTCGGGTTATACACCTTGTAATGAATGATTAAGGGAATTAGTCCTTTGTTTTCCTCATATTTATAATTCTGTGGAACAGGAAGTCATGGCTGGACAATTTCATGCTCCTAGTCACCCTTGTGTGCTAAAAATGTTTTATACTTCAGAGATATTTTACTGATAAGAATTTCTAGGGGTGAAAATAATTGTGGCTAACATTTATTGGAGAAAAACATTTATTTCATCATGAGATTGTCATTTGTTTTACTTCAATGATAGGTTAAAATTTTTTGAGTGAAAGATCAAAAGGATAAACAATGCAGATTTATTTTCACACCCATATATATATATATATATATATATATATATATATATATATATATAGACTAAGAAATATGCATCATATTATAACTGTGCATTCTGGATGGAAAATGTATGCAATTCAAACACAATTTAAATTTAGGCCTAGATATTTAATTTTTAAATGTGCAACTCCCTTCCCCATTCACTTTAATTGTATGGAAAAGAATGGCTAGTACACTTTTCCTTTTGTGTGTTAAAGGTACAAAATCATACCCATCATGTGTAATTGATGACAGAAAGCCCTCTGTTCCGCTCCAGGTTGTATAGTGAAGGATTATGGGAATCTGACTTTTGAGGATGTTCCCAATGATGAGCCAATTGGCAGACTGAAGACTCCGGGAGCAGTAGGCCGTGCCAATGAGCAGCTTGCAGGAGCTGTGCAGAAGATCAAGAGTGATGGCAACACTTGTGTGATGCTGGGAGGAGATCACAGGTCATTGTGTGCTTCCAGTTCTGTTCGGTTTAATGTTTGAACCTATTCTCAGCATTTTGTTTGCTGTTTTTTACAGCTTGGCGATTGGTTCGATCTCTGGTCATGCTGCCTCAAGACATGAGCTGAGTGTTTTATGGGTGGATGCACACGCAGACATCAACACACCTTTAACTACACCAACGGGAAACATTCACGGCCAACCGCTGTCATATCTCATCCATGAACTGCACTCAAAGGCAAAAGATTTTGATGGTCTTTAATCATTTCAGCACCTTTGATAAAGTTTGTGTAATATGTTAAACAGTCATTACCTTATTGTCAGTTTCATCACAAAAACTCCTAAAGAGATGTTCGACTTTAACTTCCTGACCATGGCTGATGTGCAGTTGTCAGTATCTGTGCCTTTGGCACACTCATAACTAATAAACATTAACAACTAACTTACTGAAAATATCATAGAAAATTTGATAAAACTCTCAGAAAAACATGTTCATGTTCTTTAAAAAAAGCATTAGGATTATTTTGCTTTGTGATCATATATATATTACATTTAGCAGACGCTTTTATCCAAGGTTATACATTTTATTCAGGTTATACATTTTTGTCAGTATGTGTGTTCCCTGGGAATTGAACCCACAACCTTTTGCGCTGCTAACGCAATGCTCTACCACTGAGCCACAAGAACAACATATTATATATAATATATATATAATACATATACATATTATATATAATATATATATTACATAATACATAAATCTCTAATTTTCAATATTGTGAAGTGAACAAGGCAACACACACACACACACAAGAATTTATGTAAGAAATCAGCACATGACACCTCAAAAGTGCACAGCAAAATATAATTTCCTGTTTACCTGTTTGACAAGTGAAATACACACACAACACACACACACACACACACACACACACACACACACACACACACACACCACACACACACACACACACACACACACACACACACACACACACACACACACCCACACACACACACACTACGTACACACACAAACACACACACACACACACACACACACACATGTTTATTGCACACACAACACACACACACACACCACACACACCACAGCACAGAACAAGTCTACACAATCAGAAAGTTTAGATTGCATGAAAATTTACATGCTAAATTTTAAATTTCTTACACTAATGTCCTGTTTTTTTAATATAATTCCAAATATCTCTCATGTTCAAGTGAAATACTACTATTAATATTTCCACTCTGAGAGATTTACTGTGGCTTCCATCAAAACTATTTATGTTTTATCTACACTAAAACATTCTGCTTTTTAGATTCCCATGTTCCACATTTGAACAAAAATTGTATAGTCTACCATTGTGACATTGGACCCAGAGATGTGGACTGATCAGTAAGTCTTCATGCTAATGAATTTATAATGTAATAGGTTCACTCATTTAGATTTATGATGACATGTAAAAACCGATTATAATTCCAAATTTCTCATGGTTAAAGCCTTGTGTAGCAGCTAAGGACATTGTCTACATTGGACTGAGAGATGTGGACCCAGAAGAACAGTAAGTCTGTAGATTCTACAACATAATTCATGCATAATATCACTATTTCATGATTCGTTATGAAGTCCAAATCACACTTACATCACAGTTATATCCTGAAGCACCTTGGAATCAAAACGTTCTCCATGACAGAGGTTGATCGGCTTGGAATAGCAAAAGTAATGGAACAGACGTGTGATCACATGTTTTCAAAGTATGTGTGTGATTTATTTTCTAATTTTCATGACCTAATGTAAAAAAAAAAAAACACTTAATCAGAGTAAATATGTATTGAAGCATTGCTACTCTTTCTGGATCAGGGTGAAAAAACCCATCCACCTCAGTTTTGACATTGATGCACTGGATCCATCGGTCTCACCTGCAACAGGCACACCTGTCGCGGGAGGACTGACCTACAGAGAGGGCATTTACATCACTGAACACATCTGTCAGACAGGTGAGAACATGAGGATATGTAGATCTCTAAAGGGTAAGAGATTTATAAAACTTCCATGCTAACAAACCGGCAGCTATTTGGCCTTTCTGAAATTATTAACCAAAAATCCATGCCCACTTGTCTAACGAACAAATGATTTAACTCCTCCTTGTGTCAGTTTCAAAACAACAACCCAGTTAATGAATAAATATATAACATTTTGTGTTTAAACATTTGTAGTAGAAAATATCAAGTAAAATAAAAGTTTAACCAAAGTTGTATGCATCTCAGTAAAGTGAATTATAATAAATCTAAATGCTCTCCAGAGTGCACACCATCAGATCTGTTACTAAAAGCCATATTAACATTTCTTTGCTTGGCTACTGCAAAATGAGGATATTTCATGACCATAATCCTTCTTGGCCTTTGTTTGGCATGTTGATATGAATGTTTGTTCTTGACTTCCCTCCAGGTCTTCTCTCTGCTGTAGACATGGTGGAAGTGAACCCAAAGCAGGGCAAAACAGAGGATGAAATTAACTCAACAGTAAACGCTGCTGTGGATCTGTTACTGGGCTGCTTCGGACGGGTCCGCGAGGGGTCTCATGAGCCCGATTACCAAATTCCAAATCCATAAATCACGGGCTTTATTTTATTTTGTTAGATTTACTTACGGTCATCATTATTTAGGCCACCATGCCATTTAAATTTAATTTAAAATTGTAATTTCCATTTATTTTATTCCTGCATAAAAGTAATTCCAAAGATATATGCAAATTATAGCACAGTATATATGCAGAACTTAAAAAGTTGTTAATAAAGTGATTTTTTTTCAGAGGCAACATCATTTTAACTAAAAAGCCATTGTTGCCAGGTTGATTAACAATGTTTAATGCAAGAAATAAAATAATAATTTTATTGAAAAAAAAAACAATTCTAGAAAAATATTTTGGTTTCTTGCAGCATCTTGAGATGTTGCCACAGTTCTTCTGGATTTAGTCTGTCTCAGTTTGTTCTGTTTCTTCATGTCATTCAAGATGGGAATGATGAGATCAGATCTCTGTATGGAGCACTGGCTGTTTTCAGACTCCTTGTGCAAACAAAAATCTCACTGGATTATTAAAATTAATGTCAAAATGAATGTTTAGAAATGTAAACTGATATTTCTTACTGACACACTACAGCAAAAGATAGAAATAACTGACTTAAAACCATTTTTAGCTGGTGAAAATACCAATGTTCTTATAATTTTGACTAAAAAGTTATAATAAAGGAGAAAGGCAATCGTGAAGAAAAAAGTCTCATTTTGGAAAAATCATTTTTATTAGTCTCCTATCATTCTGTGAACATTGCAAACAAGCATTTTATTTATTGCATTTGTAACTTTGGTCTGGGTGTCAGTCAGAATAAGTGTTGAAGTTTTGCTGACATGATGCCATTATACAGCTCAATGGTTAAAGGCCTGTTTGTAAAGGAGTGTTGTCAGGAATAGCTCCATCCTTTGAAGCCCTGGTGTGCAATGACAAAAGGCACTAACAGAGGTAATGTAACTCTAGGCTAGCTCACACACACACACGCACACGCACACACACACGCACACGCACACATACTCTTGAGTTAAAAATAAATGTGACAGGTCACATGTGGGCTGCAGCGGACACAGTGGACATGAACAGCAGGGAGGGTGCTGTTCATGTTTTCAGAGTCCAGGGTGAGGAGTGCATGAGGAAGATGGTGAAGGTGTTTGATCAATCGGCCTCTTTCAGGCCACACGGTCTCCTGAATTCCTGACCTCTCTCGTGGATCCATTTATTTGACACTAATGGACAGAAAGAACAGAAAAGACATGGGACAGATAGTTTTTTTTATTATTTGTCTAAGAAATCAATTGTGCCGTCTCAAGCTAAATACATGGCGAGGATGCCTTCACAAAAAGAACAGGATTGAAAGTTAATAAAGTTGAGGAAGCTTTAGAAGTTAGCATCGATAGTTCAAACAGACATTACTAACTATCACATTATAATTGAAAAAAAAAATGAATACATTATTTTAACAAGGGACAGTTGTGACTGTAACAGGGTTGACACAACATGACTTCAAGGCTTAAATAATAGATTGTGCCAACTAAAATGTGTATATTGGCGAAAAGAGCAGGAAATACAAAAAAGCATTGTTGAGTTTAATTTGACATTACTATGCAATAAATGTCATAATAAATGTTTAAAATAAATGTAAAACTGATAGTAACAAAGTTTAAATTTTTTAACCGAACATAATTCAAGATGAAGCTTTAGATGAAGACTTGTTTGTCTTCACTTCCAAAAAAGGTGAAGTCATCAAAAGGTTTTTATTCAGATATGGGATAAAATATTATTGTAATAAGTGATAATTATGATGGTAACAGGGTTGACATATAACACTACTACAAGATTTTTAAATGATGGATTATGCCAACTAAAATGTGCTTATTTGCTAATACAGCAGGAAAAACTCATGAAGAAAGTAAAATGGTTGATAGTTTATTTTGACATTAATAACTATTTGATTAAGTGCATGAATTATTAGCAAAAAAAATGTTTAATGATGGTAACAGTTGATGATTTAAGATTGTGACAAACCAAACATAATAGATAAGATAAAGTCATTCAAAATGAGAAGACTTTTATTTGTGTTCAATGTTGATGAAGTCATTAAGAGGTTGTTTTTTTCATTTATGGAAAAATTCCTTATTTTTATAAACAATAATTATGATGGTAACAGGGGTGACATATAACATGCTTTCAAGCTGCAAGATGCTTTCAAATTCAAGATTTAACTAAAATGTGCTTGCTTGTTAATACAGCAGGAAATTGTCACTAATTTGAATTATTATTATGTATGGAATAATAAGTTATTTTAACAAGGTATATTTATAATTGTAATGGGGTAATGCCTATAATAATTAGTAAAAACTAGTGTCAGTTAATTGTTGTTAAAATCAGTATATACACATTAGGAGGAACAAATACAAAGGCAATTTCTATAGACATACATAGATTACTAAAATAAGCATGATACCTTCAGAGCATAAAGAAAATCTGGCAATACACTGTGTCTGAGACACTCACCCCACTTGTTACCCAGCAGTACTGGACAAGCTGCGTGTCTCGTGCTGTAATCTCCCTCTCCACTGGGAAACAGATTATACCAGAATACGGCTGTACCCTGAACACAGACACACACAAAAAGTGCCAATTATAAATAGGACATTCAGCCACGTCATTCAGTTCACACTTAAGAATATTCTTTCCACAATAAGTACTCATTTGAAAAGTATGCTAAGGTATATTTCGTAAGGGCAGGTAAAATATTAATAATTTTGGCATCAAATTTCTAGCAAGAATAACTATATTGTGGTATATATGGTTAATGTAAAAAAAAGACAATTTATATAAAACCTTCAAACATATAAATAGACAGCACCTTCATTGGCTTTACTGAAGCTCCAACGTCTGTAAAGACCGTGGCACCCCCTGCAGCTACATCACTCATCTGCAACAAAGCCCATGTTTTACAGGGTATTTCATACCAAGTGATGATGAGAGAAGAAGAACCAATCCTGGCAGGACAGATCAGATCCTACTCACATAGAAGAGCCAGGTTGCTATTCGATTTCCTGTGCCCAGCTCTTTAAAAGCATCTGGTTCATCTTTCTGGTGGAACATTTTTTAAAATGACACGTTATGAATAAATTGCATGTGTGACCACCCTACATGCTTAATGTAACGATTAAAGAACTTTGTATTTACCCGTCCAAAGTCAAAGTGGGGCTCATATTGTCCACCAACACCATAATTTGCCACCTAAGAGGGAAAAAAAGTATAAATAAAAAAACAACTGAACCTAACTATTCTCAGTCTCGTGCATTAAATGCCTCATGAACCATACCTGTAGCTCTTCTGCTGTTTTGGTATTGAGGCCTGTGACGTCTTCTATGCGCTGGTTTATAAGATCCACAACCGGATGCTCATAGGCCGCCAACCACGCACTGAGAGAAGAGACAATTATAACATATAAACATCATACTACTGAGAACTATCAGTATCACATTTTATAATGTTACAAATCCAGCTGCAGGATTAGAGCTCAGCAATAAAGTAAAGCAATGTTTAGTGTGTGATTGAACTTTTAGTATTGTTAGTATGAAACATTCAAGTAATATATTTAGATAGACTGTGCCCGTGCAGAACTCGTCACCGCCAAGCATGTCAAAATTACCCATCCTTTGAATTAGGTTAATTAGATCCTGTATATGCATGAACTTGTGTACCAGTCTGTGAGTTACTGACAGAAATGAGTCAGTGTTTGGTTAATCTTGAACAGGTAAGTTTGTGATGAGATGGCCAAGGTTACAGAAATGCTATAAATAATTTATAAAGGCAGCATGACTTTAAATAGTAAAACTGAGTTTTCTATCATGAGAGGCACCCATGCAGTCCTTAGTATCATTTTAGAGGTTATGCAGGTATCGTGAAGTATCTCAAATTTACCAACAGCGAGTGAAAGCATCCTCATTTTTAATATGAGCTCCTCCCATTAATAAAAGCAATAAAGGTGTTTGTTTTGTTTTTCGATCATAATAATGTCAATAGGCCCTAATATATATATATTAGTGCTTTCAAAATTAGAGCGTTAACGCAAGTGATTAATTTGTTCAGTTTAGCGCCTTCAAATTATTTAACGCCGTTAACTTGTAAGGGTTGAAACGATATACCGGTATGACGGTATACCACGATATAAACACATACGATTATCATACCGTGTACATTTGCTTATCTACGGTATTTGGAGAAAATATAAGATGCAGTAATCTCACCTGCGCCGAGGCAATAACTTTCCACTTAACTGTTCTCTTGCTCCACCCACACGTGCAGCGGAGACAACATCAGAGACAGAGGCCGTTATCTCTAATCTCTATCCCACGTCGAAATATAAATCAAAATTAGCAGTATGGGAATAACGTTACTTTGAATATAGAAAAGACGAACGCTTATTTGTCCTCGAGGATAGACACAGTTCACAAAAACTGGTCGCAAAGCAGCCGCAAAAAGAGGAAACACATCGAACATGTTTACCTATATTTCAGAACACCATCCCTCTGTGCAGATACAGTTTTATCCCATTTATAACTTAAGGTTAAAGCCTTATGATTTCCATGATGCGGAGTGAATCCCAGAATCCAGTCATGACAATGAATTTACAATGCAAATGTCACATAAAACGCGCGGTTTGATGGATTGATGAATACATCAAAAACAGAGCTGTCAAATCACTACATGGTCTAGTGTCTGTGATAATTCAAGCAAAACAACACTGCTATATAAAAATATTATCTGTTTGTTTTGCACGTCTCTCTGTGAGTGAGCGGCGTTGATTCATGTACTACATACTCAAGTATGCGCGCTGGCGCCGCTCACAGTGTTTAACAGCGCCTGCTGTCTCACTATCTGAGGACAAACACTGAGAGCCTCACTGACACTGAGAGAACAATTAATAATCCTTTCATTATTTTATTTGAGAAAACCATTGTCAAATACACTGACACTGAAAGCTTTTCACTACTACCTGTCAAAATAAAAGTCTGCTTTTTAACTTGAAGAAATGGACAGATATTACAACTGTACTATAATGTAGCCTATTTCTAAAATAATACTAATCATTTATAGAAACATTTAAGGAATATAATTTCCCCCTCATTTTTATTTAGTAAATCTCTGTTGTGCAGCCTTTTACGAAAGCATAAAATGATAAAAGTTATTTTCATTTGATTACATTTTAAAGCATTAATTAAATTGTTAAAGCTTTATACATTAATTTAATTATCACAATTTTTGATAGTATATTTGTATTATGTCATAAAAGTTACAGAATCCAGAAAAATTAAGTCAAACCAGAATTTAATGTTATGTTGTTATGAATTATTAATGATGAATATAAGTTGTTAAACTAATATATAATCAATGATGAAATCTACTTGATTGTTTTTGATGAATGAAATTTAAATAAACATATGCTTTGTCAATCAAAAAAACCCTGTTTTGATTGTTTAATACCGTATACCATGATACCGTGAAATTTTCTGAGACGATTATCATACCGTCAAAATCTCATACCGTAACAACCCTACGCAGGAGCGGGGGCTAGGGTTAGCCACCCCACTCTAACTGCTATATATATATATTTTTTTTGTGTGTTGTGTTTGTGTGTGTCTGTCTATTTATGTAAAGACATGTCCTGGCCCCTGAAGTGTGTTTCACTAGTTTCTAAGAAACTCTCAGTAACTCATTACTTACTCTTATGTTTTTCCAAACCTGTATGCATTTTTTTTGTCTGAAGAACACCAAACTAATATTTGAATATCTGTTTCACAGACTGAGGTTAACAGATATAATTCTGGGTAAAGAGGGAAAGGAGGAGCAGATAGGTGTGACCTCTGTCCGTCATCTTTGACCCCTTACCTCTTGGAGACTCTGTACTGGGCGGTGGTGAGTTTGCCAGTTTGAGGGTCATGTACAGTGGCGCGCCTGAGCTATAGAGCCAGCACAGAGAAAAAGAGAGAAGATAGAAAGAGAGAGGTGAAAGGTGCTGTCACTATATGCTGTTGTTACACTGAACTACGCCAGCTGCGGACTTGGACTGCATGGGTGGTTCATATGTAACACTGCGGATAGCTTCTTCCTGGGTTGAACTGCTACTGCTACCAGGTTCACTGATTATGTACATGTGCTGTGTGTAAAGAAGCAGTGGAAAAGCAACATTCCCAAGAACAGCAAAACAAATAGGGATATCTATTTATAATGCATGATGTAAACATGTATATATGGGCTGGTGGCTGGTATGTACTAACAGGGTACTACAGTATTGCAATAACAGTAGAATTATGTCAAAAAATATGTAAGTATATACTACAAATATAGCATTTCTTACTATTATCAGTTTTTATAAACACTAAACAGATTGTGTCACTTAATACTTTTGTGGAAACCAAATCAGCATATTAGAATGACTTCTAAAAGATCATGTGACACAGCAGACTATAATGGCTGCTGAAAATACATCTTAAAATATATTAAAATAGAAAACAGTTCTTTTAATTTGAAAAAATGACTAAATGTAAATGTAATTTGTAATATTATTTTACAGTATTACTGTTTTACTGTATTTGTAATCAAATACACGGAGGTAAGCATAAGCGACATCTTTCAAAATCATAAAAAATATAGGATTATTCCAAACTTTTGACTTTGGACCACCCACCCATACTATGCATGTGATATAAATCCCCTTTGTCTGGGCTTTTGTTGCTTTTCCAGCATGCAGCAGGGAGAACTGGTGGGTTGGCTGTACTACAGGCCAACAGGAGCCTTACCTTTTACTGATGCGATATTGGGCAGTCTCTAGAACACCAGTAATGGGGTTGGAGATGGTGGCTCTGCGCAGCTGTTGAGCCAACCGGCCAAGAGTACACAAGTTACACAGCAGCTGTAGTCTCAGTGACTGACTACAGACCAACACACTCTTTCTGTTTGTCATGATATCTAATTAACTTGAGCACCAGCATCATTCTAGCTCTACATGAGCCTTTGATTACACTATGGACTAATAACTTTAAATGGCCTCTGAATGATGACAGGTCAAAGGTTGTGATATTCTGAGGAGTGTTATCCCTGGAGCACAAAAGCAGTCATAAGTAGCAAGGGTATATTTGTAGCAATAGCCAACAATACATTGTATGGGTCAAAATTACCGATTTCTCTTTTATGCCAAAAATCATTAGGATAATAATTAAAGATAATGTTCCATGAATATATTTTGTCAATTTCCTACTATAAATATATCAAAACTTAATTTGTGATTAGTAATATGCATGGGTAAGAACTTCATTTGGACAACTTTAAAGCAATTTTCTCAATATATATACAGTATATTTTTTTTTGCACCCTCAGATTCCAGATTTTCAAAAAGTTGTATCTCTGCCAAATATTCTCCTATCCTAACAAACCATACATCAATGGAAAGCTTATTTATTCAGCTTTCAGATTAATTTTTGATCGAAAAATGTATCCTTATGACTGCTTTTGACATCCAGGGTCACATAATAAAAACTCAAAATTCAGGAGATTTTACTTGCTTATTTTAACACAAAATTAAACCTTATTGATAAACTAATACCAAAGAAATAAAAATGTCAGAACTGGTACGTTTACACTAGTGTAACTTACAGTTCAAATGAATTTCAAGGTGCAGTAAATAAACTATTGTTTACACCTCACAGTTGTCACTTCTGACATGGATACACAGGTTTTTGCTTACCGGTGTCGTTGTAGAAATACTCTTTTTAAAGTTGTCAATGTTACTGAATGTGGCTGATAACAGGGAAGTCTTCATCTCATGTGAGTGGACATCATTTGAAATATATTTGTCAGATTTTAAGAGATGTAACTTTGTTAGAGTGGAAAAATACTTGCGCACCTTCGAATAATTTTAGGGATGCATGTTTTTGTAATGGACATAAAAAAATCGAAAAGTCCTTTTCAAGCTTTCTCTTCAACATATTTGATGTGTTCTATGTATGTGCCTTGATCAGCATTTACATATAAATAAATGCTTCAATTAAATCCGTTCAAGTCAGAAGACTTTACTACTACATTGTCTTTATAAACTTTTGAAGCTTGAAATCTTTGGTTGCATGGACTTTCAATGGATGGACAAAAATTAAGATAGAATATTACAAATATCTTGTTTCTAAGATCAGTGGAAGTCATCGTGAGGTAAGTAAATGATGACCCTTTAAGATTATCCACAGAAATTGTGTGTGTGGCAAAATGTTATATAAATATTTTAATGTTTAAAAAAGTTGAACTCACCCTTGGTTTGGCCAACTCCTTGACCTTCTCCATTTCTTTTTCTGTTATAATATTATGGTAACGGGTGATACGTGGACGATCCCATTCATCCTCTTGTTTCACTGGGCCGATTAAGTAAAAAGGATGTCTGTTACTGTTGTAGTAACGGCAGAACAAACGTCTCTGTCTGCGAGGGCTCTGTAAGATTGAGAATATATTTACATATTACACAATTCATTTATATCTTGGGCATGACAAATAAATAAATAAGTAAAATGGTTGGTATTTAATGCTCTTTCACAGCATTTCAAGTTGGTTTCTTTCAATATGATGAACCAGGTAGGCACTTTCATGAAAAAAACTCATTGGCTGGTTCCCTAAAGCTGCGTAAATGTCATCTCATGGAAGCATTTGAGTTTTTTATGACTTATGCTAGCAGTACAACAGTTACACTGTACATGTTTGCACATTCCTGCTTATATTATTATTTATTAAGTCTACAGACTACTGTCCTGCACATTTTATTTTATACTTTATTATTTTTTACTTCATTTTTTGTTTCCATGCCTATATTTATTTATATTCTCTTGTGTTTGTATTCCATATAATTGCACTGTCCAAGGAGCAGACCTGACTTACATTTCACTGCTGGTTATATTCTGTATAATTGTGTATGTGACGAATAAAAATCTTGAATCTTGAGTATGCATTGAGCTTTGGTCGACTGAACGGACAAAAATAGAGCTTTGTGGCCATATTACTACCTTGGGTGTGCATAAATAATTCAAACTCCTGTCTTTAATAATTAATTACATCATATAAATAAAGCACTACTTTATAAATAAGTCAAGTTGCATCAATGCAAAGTAAAAAACAGCTGAAATGGCTGAATTAGGTAGCTGTGGAGCTAGAGCTGCACTGATATATTAAAAATGAATCAGCTAATGCATCAGCATTTTGTGCTTAATGTGACATTCCAGTGAATATTTATATTAATGCAGCCATTACAGTATTTTATTATTCACCATTCTGACTCCTTGTCCTCTACATAGCTGCTCATATTTCCTCTTTTCAGGGAGATAGTCCCCTTTCCCAACCGTCTTTTCTTGTTCTTTCTTGCTCTCTTCCTTGACACTCTGCTCTTTCTCAGCCTTATTCTGTTTGGCAAGCTGGTATTCAAAATACTTAAGGTTCCCAAGCGCTCGCTGGTGCTCGGGATCTGTAAAGGAGAGATAAATGTGTCAACATTGTATAATAGTTTGGGCAACTGTTGAATGTCTCAAATATTTAAGCAAGGCATTACCAGACTTTAAACCTCCGTATCATGAACTATATGTGTGTAAATTCTACACTTGAGGCCGGTAAAGCATATATTTATTTAATTAAATCAGAGTCTGCACAATTTGACAATCACACTAAGCCATATCTAGATATGATTTATATTGAGTACTGTATGTAGATCAGACTTACCCACACTCAGCAGTCTTTTGGTGTGGTCCAGAGCTCTTTCCAGCTCCCCCTGCTGGTAGATTGAGTAGCTGAGGTAGTCCAGCACAGTCACAATTTCAATGCTGGTTTCTTCTCCTTCATCCAATTGCTTGAGTGCCTGGGCCATCCATAACTCTGTATGGTAGTAGTCTGCTTCAGAGTAGGCGATTTTTCCCAGCTCAAAACAATCCTCTACCGTCATGGTGCTTTTAAACGGCAAGCCTGCAGTAACACCTACAAGAAAACATGCAATGAGATGTCATACAAATGGAAAAAGGTGTATCTGAAGTATATTTGGAAAGGGGAGAGCTCACACTCACCAGGCAGGTCTCCAGAAGAGATGGTCTGTGTGTCCAGTTGATAGGTGTCCTGCAGTCGGAGGAGGGCTTTGGCTGCACCGGTCTGGTCTTCATCGTTAGGGAAATACTGACGCTGAATGGTCAGGTTTGAGATAAAACCTAAAAGAACATGTGGTTATCTTTTATTAAGAATAAAATATATAATAAGAACATCTTACAGTGTACAATCACTAGGACACATTTCTCAATACGTAGGTCACTTTTTTCAAACTCAAACAACTTTCAGCTTGGCACAAAAATAATTTTGCATCCAAAATGCACTAAAATCATCATACATATTTCAAATCAACTCATTCTTTCATAAAACTAACAAAAGTTTTAACCTAACAAGCACACTTTGTTGCTATATATTATACAATGTTTTATTTAGTTTTTTTTTTCACAAAACAAGAATGACAACAATCTACAGTGTATGTTACATGGTCCATGTTTACATTACAGTATGATTGCCCCTATTGTATTGATGCTTATGAAAATAAAAGACCAACATCTGTGTAGGTGTTCATCTACATCTAATCATTTTCACAGTATCTCATTTTTAGATTTGGAGTAGCTTTAATGTGGTATTATGGAATTTTTTTTAGAAAATGTTGTATTGTGTATGTTTTAAACCTGAAAAGTTGAAATTTTGGAATTTTGAAAAAGTGACATCAGTGCTGAGAAATGGTTCCTAGAGATTATAAAAACTGTGATAGTTCACCGAAATACAACAATACCATAAAACAAAAATGTACATTAATTAGCGCTGTCAAGCTCCAAAAAATACCAAGCAATGACTAGATAGTAAAGTTTAACGAGAAAAACCTTGATGTTGGCTTGACAAAGCCTTGTCTGAAAGTTTAAAATAAAAGCTTAGAAACAATTCTGAGAAATGGCAATAAAAACCATATCAGGCCATATTAAAACCATTTCAGACTGCATTAAACCTCAGTAGTAAAGAAACCACATCAACTACTTCAGACTCCGTTATCAGACCCCCTGCCACACCACTCCAACCAGAAAATTAGAAATCAGAAAACCTCATTAGACTTCTTTTAATGATTGTAAAGAATGTTGCAAGGCATTGCTTGAAAGTTTTTAACATGTTGCTTGGTGTTGTTAGCAATATTTTCTAATATTTTCTGTATTTCTGAGAATAGTTTGTAGTCCTAATATTGGTATTTTAAAGTAAATATGTCATAATAAGTGTATCAGTTGTAAATGCAGAGTAAACAGATGTTAATATGGGTTGAATTACAGTGAAACTAACCGTCAGACATGTCTTTGAGCACAAGGTCTTCCACTTCACCCCATTCCGTGTTTAGTCTCTTCATGAGTTTAAAGGCATTGACAGGGTGACCCAAAAACCCATCTGGGTCCTGTGTGGCTGTCGCTGTTAAAGCATCCAGCTTCTCAGCCCACCTGACAACACACAGTGTCAGAGTGGCTTTATTGTCATTTCAATCACATGCAGCTTGAACACAGTAAAATGAAATGTTACTACAGGACAACCCGATCTCATTAAAGTGCTTATAAACAGTACACCAAATAAAAACAAAAACTTGTGGTATTGATACCCAAAAAATGACTAAATATTTATTTATTTATTTTATTCTGTTTTCCACATTCAGAAATCACTCCTTGCCAGTTCAAACAAGGATGAGTTATACCTGTTGATACAGATTTCATTTATATATGCCTATTGTTGATACTGTATCACTCACTGTTTCAATTGCTCCAGTTTGCTCTCCTCTGCTTTGATGTAGTCTTTCAATGACGTCACCAGGTCTTTTTCTGTGTACAGCAAATCTGTCATGTGACCTGCCAGGACAGAACACAGGTTCAAATGAGCATCAGTGATTAGTTCTCCACAACACCTGTCAGCTGCATCTTCTAATGTTCTATTAATATATAATCGGTGCTAAACATTCATGAACATGGGTTTGGAGGCTTATGTTACCTGTTAGAACCTGTAGGAACATTTCTAACATAAATGTATAAAAAGGTGAAAAGGTTGCATACCAATGGATGTGAAGAAGTCATTGTGAGCAGAGGAAGACTTTAGCAGAGAAAAGAGTAAAATACAGCACACACTCCTAACACCCATCTTCACCCTTTTCAACAAACAACCTAAAAGAGAAAAAATAGATTTAGATTATAAAATTATACATAGCTCTCTGCAATACTTTGCACTGTTGCAGGGTTATCGTTAAATAAAACTAAAACTATTAAGTACACTTTGTTCATTAAAATAAAGCTTAAATAAAATATAAATTATGAAAAAATGTGCCTTTGCAACTAACTGAAATAAGTTTAAAATAAATCACTCAAGTTACTAACTAGAAATAAATAAAAGCTAAAATTGAAATAAAAATAACAATTTAACTTAAATAGTAATATTTAAAAAGACAGAAACAAAACTTAAAAACTTTCTAAAAATTTAACTAAAAATAAAATGAACACTGAGAAATGTAATATATATATATATATATATATAAATAAAACTAAAATAACAAAAATAATACCAAAATAACACAGGACTATTGTCAATGGCAACTTGTGGGTGCTATACTGTCATAAAACCAAGTTAGAAAAGCAATTTGATCCCAGGTATATTCTGTTTGTACAGATGGATCAGCATGTGCAGCATCATCTCTCTAGGTGTTTTTATGATGCTGTGTCTGTATTAAGTACACTGTGTTTGTTGTTACATTGTCTGGTTTGTTTGCTCTGTTTAGTAAGTGTATAATTTAAAAGAACGCTACTAACAAAATATAAAAACGCATTGTTAAAAATAAAATTGTATTCTTGTGTGTGTCAGTCACACATAACCAGAAGAAGTTAGTTCACTTAGATCAATCGATCATCTCTAGTCAAATAACAAATTCCCATGAAAAAAGTATTGGATATGGAAGTGGTTAATAGTTTATGCAAACGATGGCACATTGCATCTGAATGAAGAATCAAAATCATTACATCTACATGAAAAATACTTGAGCTGTAAAGTCAAATGTACATACAGCTACAAACACACACACACACACACACACACACACACACACACACACACACACACACACACACACACACACACACACACACACACACACACACACACACACACACACACACACACACACACACACACACACACACACACACACACACACACACACACACACACACACACACACACACACACACACACACACACACACACACACACACACACACACACACACACACACAACATACCAGAAACATTGTAAATCAGAAAGTGATAAAGAAAGACTATTGAGTTCAACAAATCATTTTCTCAAAAAAGGACGTTTGTAACCTATGTGAAGGTTGCTTAGGTGTTTATTAAAGGGACAGTCCACACAAAAATAAAAGTTTGACATTTCAAACATGCATTTCTTTCTTATGCAGAAACAAGAGTTTGTAAAGAAAGTTGGGAACCAAATAGCTTTGACTTTCATTGTGTGAGGGGTAAACAACACTCAGACATTTATATCCCACAGGAGAAAATAGGTCATACAGGTTTGGAAAGACTTGAGGGTGAATAAATGATGACAGAACATTCATTTTTGGGTGAACTACCCCTTCAATACCATACCAGAATAATAAACTTCTCACAGCTGCCGTATGTATTTCAGCAGTTATTCCTCTGCAGTGAAGCATATGAGAACATGTCGGCGTGAGTTGTTCTGAGCCAGACAGATCGTCCACTCAAAACCCCACTGGCACTGTGAAACAAGAAGGGGCTGCCAGCTCACAGTCATCAGCTTGACTGCATTCAGTTAGCTTGTAGCTTCAATTTATAAATAGAGCAGAACAACTGAGCAGGATTGCACAAACTTCTTCCTTCCCTATTTTTGCATTCCATTCATCCTATTATGAAAGATAATAATCCAAAATCACAGTGCTTCGAAAAAGGGTATGCCAAAGTAAAATAATTATATAAATTAATATGTTTATATAGCAAGGTTGTATTAAATTGATCACAATTATAAAGAAAATAAATAATAATATAATAATTTGTAATAATAATATATCTATAATATCTTACATTATTATTGTTTTACTGTATTTTTGATCGAACAAATGCAGCACTTGTCAACATAAGAGACTTCTTGAACTTTTTGAACAAAACCCAAACCTTAAGTGTAACTCATCCTAGCATCATGGCTAAAGTGTGTACATGCAACCATTGCTCATATATCAGTTTCAGTTTATCTCGCTAATTTAATATGACCTCACTTTTGTTTATAAGTGGTTTCAAGCACAATAGAAACTGCAGCAGTGTATTTAGAACAATTCATTGTGTTTTAGTAGGTTACTCATACAATGGGTGTCTGGTTAGGTTGGGAGTCACTCATTGTACCTGTTCAAATACCCCAAAAGAGAAACTAGAATCTAATAGCTTTTTCTGTCAGGTTGTGGGTCTGCAAGAATACAGGCTTCTTTTAACTTTCCAAACCAAAATGATTAACTGAAACAAGACAACCCAGCTGTTCCTTAATCATTAAAATGCATATCTGGAAAAACTGTGTTCTGACCGTCGCTTGACCTAAATCTTACTTAAGCTTTCTGGAGTTAGAAAAGCAAACAAAAACAAAACAGGTTACGAATGCATTTCCCAGCCGTTTCCAAAACCTTGACCATTTGTTAGAGCAAAAACAGCTGCTAAAACAAGCACTACAGGAATTTGCACAAACACAAATAACACCTGAAAACAGTAACAAATAAAGCGTTTTAGATTGCTCTCGTGAAAATAAATGCCTGTTAAAAATCTTATGCTTCCCAACTCGAAAAGACAAGAATGTGATCAGAACATGTGACATGACTAAACCTTTGAGGAACTAGTGTTAACTTGCAGAAAAGGCTTGCCTAAAATCCTGCAGTGAATACACTAAAAAAGCAATAGCCCGGGGGTGAAGTCAGGGAAGGTTACTGGATGTGGTCACCATAACAGATAAGAACTACACACATTGTAGTAAGGCCAATACTAGCAAGGATTCAGTAAAACGTAAGTAAAACCAAAAGTAAGTTCACTAAAACCCTAATTAATTACAATAAAATGCATTATATTGTATAAATGTAATACAAACCTATATGAAGTATTTAACACATTTTCATGATATCGATGCTATTGTTGAAGTAAGTTAGTGGTATTTTGATGGAAAATGGTTACCATGGTAAAATGTTTAACTCTAGTGAAAAATAAATATACAAAAATGTTTTTGAAATACATTTATTTCATGCAAAGTATACTAAAATTGAATTTACATATTTAAGTACTTAATCAAAATACCCTCCAGTTGTACTTTTAGTATACTAAACTTTTGTACTTAATGCACTTTAACTAGTGCTTAAAGGGATACACCCCAAAATGAAAATTTGGTCATTTATCACTTTACCCCCCTGTCGTTCCGAACCTGTATAAGCTTCGTTCGTCTTCAGAACACAATTTAAGATATTTTGGATAAGACCCGGGAGGCTTGTGACTGTCCCATTGACTGCCAAGTAAATTACACTGTCAAGGTTCAGAAAAGCATCGCAGGATACTCCATCTGCCATCAGTGGTTTAATCGTAACGTTATGAAGCGACGAGAATACTTTTTGTATGGAAATAAAACAAAAATAACAACTTTATTCAACAATTAGGCACCGTAACGTCTCCTCTGCGTCAGCGTAGCTATTTTTGAGACTATCCCCTGGACGCAAAATGCGTACACTCTTCTGTGTCAGCCTCGCCACAGGGAGTGTAGTTCACTCAGTATGAAATGAATGTATTTTCAATACATTACTTTTTTTACTAGAGAATAGCCTACTGCTTTACATTTGGAATATCATATTGGATTTGATAACTGTGCACCTGAAACTTTGACAAAAAACTACAAAACTACTTGTCAAGTAAGCTAAAACATGCTTCATATGGTAACAACTCAATTATCAGTCAGAAATAGGCCTATTATTTAATATAACTGAACATGCAAACTAACAACTTGACTTTTTTAAAGGTTAGAAATACAGTCTCCATAACACTAATAAAAAAGTACAGTAGAATTAATGTATGCACCATGTTTTGTTTTGGTCAGTTTTTTAAATAATATACCATGGTAATAGCATGGTACAACAAGAGTGCTTTTATAAGTACAAGTAAGTGTAGCCTACTTGTACAAACATGATGTCTGATTTTAACTCGAGTGACAAAATTCTTAACATTATTATAACAGCTTATAATAACTGTTTTACAGTTAGCGGGATATTTGTAAACGGAGGAGGATTGAGTGCCACGTCCATTCCCCTCCCCCAGAACATCACCCAAACACTGTAACTGTACTACACTAACTTCTTACTTCATTGTTACAACTAGCGTATTGTAAACGTGTTTTTCTGTTTGTATCTCTTCACCGATGCAATTTATCTTTGAATATCTTTAGTCTGTTCATTCAAAACAGATACAAAGAGACAAAACTCTTGTTTTCTTAAAACTAGTTCGTTCTCAAATGAAACCAAACATCATTTGGTACAATAATTTAATAAATAAGTAAACTTGACTTTATTATCATCATGTTACATATTATAAATATGTTATACTCCCGTAACAAACTATTTACTCGAAAATAATCCGGAATCTACTGTAAAGTAATGTAACGTTTTATATGATTTCATGGTCGCAAGATGTTTCGACAACTGATAAAATCTACGCCCCAAAATCCACGAGCAAAAAAATAATAAATGCAAGAAAATGTGCTGACAACCCGGCATTTTACAAGGAAAGCGAGCAATGGTAGTAGCACACGGAACGGGAAAACTATGGAAATATGTGGGGAAATTTCTAGAGTGTCTTGAGTCCGTGTCTGTGATAGTGATAGTGAGAGTATGCGAACATCTTTAGATGTGTTTACTGAAGCGTAATAAACAGGCCAACTTACTGTTCCTCCCTGGAATGCGTCGATATTGCAAACTCGGAAACTGTTTGTTTGGTTAGCTGCTCGCACTCCCTCGTTCCTCAGCGGCTCGTTAGCTACAGAGCTGTGGAGATCAGCGCGCTGCTGAACTGTGGAGAGAGCTTCAGAGCACAAATGATTGAGCTGCAGCGCTGTCTACTGTTCATGAAGACAAACTGTACTACAGTCTCCCAACACACTCCTGAAACACTGGAATAAATGCATTGCTAATGTTGCGTGTACTGTATGCTTTTATTACTTTTACCATTGATACAAATGGTCTCTCAGGTCTATTTAGGAATAATGATTATGGGAAACTCAACCTTGTTTAATGGGTGACATTGCTCATAGTCATTTCAAGCATATCTTACTTGGTTAAAAGTGTTGACAAACTTTGGACAAAATTGTTTATTGTGGTAAAAATGATGGTCCAACTGAGGGACAGTCGCAATTTTTGCAAATAAATAAATCATATTATCAGTATCATCATTTTTACATAATGAGTAGGTACAATGCAATTATATGCTTTTTTTAAGAGCATAATGGGATAATTCATATTTACATAATGGATTTCACATTTAAACACTGGAGGTCTGAGACAAAGGTTAAAAAAGCGAAACACGTGCATAAGTCATTAAAATAAGTAAATTAATGTTGTAAACATTTTTATAGATATTTATTGTAAGTATGTGGTACAGTGATGATAACTATCACATGCCACATAATATGTTGATATTGCTATATATACTATATAATATTAACAGTTATTCAACTCAATAGCACAAGTTTATCAACATATTATGGCATGTGATGGGGAGCAGTTGTTGTTTTAGATACGTATTCAGTAAAAGCCTGTCTTACCTTTCATAGTATGTTTTTACTATTATTTATCTGCCACGTGGTGGAGCAGTCCACCGCCACCCCCCCCCCAAAAAAAAGAATATAAATAAAATAAAAAGGTCTCTGCATTTAACCCATCCTAAGCGCATACGCACCCGGAGCAGTGGGCAGCCATGTTACGGCGCCCGGGGAGCAGTTAGGGGTTCGATGCTTTGCTCAAGTGCACCTCAGTCGTGGTATGCCAGCCCGAGACTCGAACCCGCGAACTTTTGGTCACAAGCCCGACTCTCTAACCATCAGGCCACGACTTCCCCTGCGTGCTCTGCTTTTATACAGCATTTTGAAGTGAACCCCTCTATGTTTACATTTGAGGGGAAAGCCGCCCACAGACATGGGTAAATCCTTTTTGCTGAAGAAAGCTTAATTCAGGTTTTTAACTTGACTAAAACTGCACATTATATTATAATTAGCAATAACATTTGATAAGTATGCAGTAAAAGCCTGTCTTACCTTTCATAGTATGTTTTTACTATTATTATCTATGTATTACATTGTTTAGTTTTTATATAATTGTAATTGTTTTATTTTCGTTTATTATCTTCAAATCCTCCAACAGTTGCTGTTCTTTCTTATCACTTACAATTCAATATCTTATGAAACGGTTTTTTCATTTTTCTAATGTTATTTGCTTTATTATATATAATATATATAAATATATAAATATATATATTTAAATAATATATATATATATATATATATAAATATATATATATATATTAATATATATATATATATATAAACGGAGTCTCATTCCCTCGCAAAGTGTACAGCCCGTTGCAGAGGCTTAACTTTTTTATCTATAACGTTTTTTCAACTTTCTTACTTATTTTAATGACACTGTTTTTGCTTAAAATATATACAGTAGCGTGTAAACATTAGGCCTATTGGCACTTTCAAGTGCTTTACGAATACTTTACATGCCCAAACGGGTTTATGTATTCAAATATTCTAATGTATATATATATATATATATTGCAGTATGTAAAAGCCCGCCTTGCAGAGGCTATAACGTTTTTATCTATAACGTTTTTTCAACTTTCATTTACTTATTTTAATGACTTATGCATGTGTTTTGCTTATTATAATATATACAGTAGCGTGTACATGGTAGGCCTATTGGCACATTTCAAGGTGCTTTAACGAATACCATAATTACATGCCCAAAAACGTATATCACATATACCAAACGTGTATCCCTTGTGAAAAATAGTAGGCTACACTTTAGCATATTTTTTAAAAGAGTATTTAGTAAGGAAATAATATATATAAGTAGGCCTATACGAACTGAATGTTTGCAAATGCTTAATTGCATTTGCATTTAAATGTATTATAAAATGTATTCTAAATGTAATTGAAGTGCATAAAATGTAAATGTAATATCAAACAACAGCTAAAATTGTGCTTTTGTACGTAAGTCAGCACATCAAAATAAGTGTACTTCTTTCAAGCAAGACAAAAGATTATGATTTAAATACACTTTAAAATAACACTTTTGATTTGAGATTATTTCAAATACACTTTTTAAAGGATTAAGTGTGTTGTCATAGTCATGAATGGGTGCTTTCTTTATGTACACTTATGTGCCCTTTTATTTTATTGATAGTGTGGTATATGCAAACAGCCTACATTTGTTTTTAAATTTGCCTATAACAAATACTAATAAGCACACTTTCAAAAGGAATATCCAAACGCATACCCCAAAAGCGGGAGCTTTTGGTACCTTTGGTTAGTGTAATGATGTACAAACATAAAAATCATAAATAATGTATAATGTATTATCTATAATTCTATATCGACAGAGGACTCTGTTTCCGCTCTTGGCAGGTCGCAATGTTACGCGCAGGCGTCGTTTGCACTTCCCTTTTATCCTTGGATGTATTTGTTAAAAAGATGTTAATTACTTAGGGTTGTCATTACAAAATGCTGATAGAGTTTCTTATTTTAAGAGCGAAAAGATAAAACGACGTCTTTGGTTATTGCTGACGTTAGAGGTTGTGTTCTTCTGCAATAGCCGGAAGGTTTTCAAGTTACGTGTCTTTCACTATACATGTTTACAATAAAACTGTTATACTATTGATGCGACAATGTAATTTTTTTGAAGAATCGTGCACTACATTCTAAATCTGTTGTCAAATTCTCTTAAAGGGGGACTTGTTTTTTGGATTTCTCTACTTAATAATACCCTCAATCAATTGGGTTAAAATTTTGTCTATACCTTCTTAGTGGAATTATATTCAATTTATTTTTAACATTGGGGGTCTTTCTTTGTCTGCTATTTATTAATGAGAAATTGTAAAAACTATTACTTAGCTCAAGCCTTGTTGGTTGGAAATTGATTTACAAGACAATTCTTCCGCAGCGTATTTATTGGAACAATCGTTTTGTATTCTGTAAACTAAAAGATTTTTTTGAAAAAACTGGTATTGATCAGGGTATTGTTTAGTGTCTTGTTAACAAATGGGGTTCTTTGACTTATTGAGGAGTTTCATGGACTTTAATTTTCCTGACTCCAAGGAATTTCTCTCTTGGTTTTCTCTGCAATTTAATTCGTGTATTGTTTCCTTAAGAGATTGAAATTGGTTGATATGCCCATAGAAAAGGATACAATATGTGGTAAAATTTGTTTTTTAAAGACTAAACAACAAATTTCGCTCTCTATTTTTATAGGTGGTTGCTATAGCCTCGCTCTATATCTATTGCTAATTTGTTAGTCCTAAGGAAAAGTGTTTGGTTATTAACCTCATAAGTTTTTTGTTTACAAACTAAAATAATTATTCAAATTATTCATTTATTCTATTGACATTTTCTTAGTAAGTTTACAGAAGGCTATTGACGTTCTGTTTTTTGCTCTTTACCTTGGAATATACATCTTCTCACTGGCTGTTAAAAGTTATGTGTTTTCAGTATTTATCTAGAAAAGGTACTCTCTAACTTTATATTGTTTTGAAAATGTCGTTTTGGATTTATTCGATAATGTGAATACAATGGTTTGTATTAATCTACTTGTTTTATTAGTTAAGTTTCACATCATCTGTGTAAATTTCAAACAGGAAACCTTTCCACTTTCTATAAAGAACTTGGAAAGCTATTTGTGCATTCAAAGTAGAGCAAATAGAAAAGCTATCAAAAACTGTCCTTTGTGTTCGTCTTCAAAAATTTTGAGTAATGTAAAGGCTGTTGTTGCTTAAGTGTATATTTATTTAAGATTTATTAATATTATTTGTGTTCTTTTTTTTTGTTTCCCTGGTGTTTAATGAGTGTGTTGTATTGTTTGTATGTGTTGTTCTGCACAACAAAAACAAACAAAAAAAAGCGTGCCATACAAACAATCATATTTATTAATGTCTACTATATGTATGTAAACTTTGTTTCAAGGGCAATTATTTGTTCTCTCTTACGTTAGGCTGTGTGTGTTTTTGTGTCCTTGCACGAACAAATCAAACAAAACTGACTGTTGAACTGTTTAAAGTTCCGTTTAGGTCGAGCAAACGTGAATGTTAATGTTAAAACCTTTGTATTGAACACACAGGCATTACCTTTCAGACATGCTGCAGTCATTCAAGCATTTATTCAACTGTAACCTGGTGCTATCACGCTCCTTCTCTGGATATGTTTCTCAAATGAGGTCTGTCTTCTTCAAAATACATTCATTTATAATATGAAATAGGATACCACTGGAGTAGGCTGGAAATATAATTTAATGAAGCACTGTAAATCTCCTTAAACCTCTCACGAACATGTCCAGGTCACATTTGGGGGAAAATGACCCAAAAAATAAATTGTATAAAACATAAGAAAATGAAAACAGTTTGCAATGTGACATCTGTGTACAAATTATAAATTCTGTTGATTTTTAGTCAAAACAAAAAACAATACAAAGAGTCCTAAACAGTTGTCTTTATCTTTTCATGTGTTGAATTTTAAGATGAATGACCTAATTAATACAAATCTTTACCACACTGTTTTAAAGTTTTAATGTACCTTAACTTTTGAACTTACTTTTTCGATAACTTATTAATGTTATTATTAATTGATAATAAATAGTATTAATTAAGTATTATTAAGTATTATCTGTAGTAGTTCCCAGTGTGAATTTTGTACAATTCAAGTAATTTATTCTTAATATTTTAATTAAAAATAAAATATTCTCTTTAGGTACCTTATGAGATTAAAGGAGGACGATGAAGCATGTCGAGAGGCACTGAAGTCTGGGAAAGTTCTACTGTATCATAAGCTTTCTCCTCTACTGCGAAAGACTAGCAGTGGCATTTACAAATTGGCTTCTCTAAAAACCTCAGGTTTCAGTACAATCCCATTTAAACTCTTCCATTACATAAATAAAATCATTTTGCTTATACATTTGTATAATTGTGTACCCATTTCTCTAGATTTGGAACAAATACTGGAGAAGGTTGGAAAGGACAAACACTTTGTTAATGAATCTTTTCTTCTGGGATGCACTGACAAGTGTGAACCACAGTTCTCACTGGAAGTAGGTCAGTTAATACAGCCATTACTATACGATACTACATTTATGCATTTAGCAGACGCTTTTATCCAAAGCGACTTACAGTGCATACAGGCTATACATTTTTTGTCAGTATGTGTGTTCCCTGGGAATCGAACCCACAACCTTTTGCGCTATTAACACAATGCTCTACCACTGAGCCACAGGAAGAGTGGCTCAGTGAAAATATAGTTTCAAACTGAACAATCTACAACTGGAAAATGCATCAGTATATACATCTGGCAAATGATTTTATCCAAAGAGACTTACATTGCATTCGTTGACTTACAGTAAACTGTTTCGGTGTTGCTAGCTCTGAGCTCTACTGTTTGAGCTACAGGAACGCTATAGGAATGGGAATGTGAGTGGTGTTTGATTGGTCCTGGAATTTCCATGACCTTTGATGCTCTTTTTCATTTCCAGGTGACCATGGGAACCCTGTATACTATACTATACTGAAAACTGTATATTACTTTGTACACTATATATGTCAGCTCATGGGGATCTCTTCTCACTGTAGGTGATTTAGACCGCAGTGCATTGGAGCAGGAGTGTAGAGGTATGTTTGTGGACCTCAGGAAAGCTTTCTTCATGATACCTGGACTAGAGTCTCCTCTTGCAGCCAAAGTATGTACTTTAGGTTTCTAAATGATTAGTCATTCTAGTGCATTGTTATCTCTTTGACATGTCATGTTGATTTTGTGCCCAGTTATAATTGATTTCAGAAAACATGCTGTAAGTAAACAGGTTGCATGTTAATAACATTTAATGAAAATGATCGATTTTCTACATGCATATTAATGATCAACTGGATCTTCTGGTGAAATGGCCGGCGACTTCAGTCATTTGCTAAAACCCCACCACTTTCTTACAACTGGCTGCAAGCTTGCATTCAGATCTGCCTTCATGCAATCAACAGCTGATGCATAGAACCAAATCCCTGCCTTTTTTATTTTTTCAGTAATTAATTTCACTTGGTTTTATGTTTATCGGTTGCTGCTTCTGTTTCAAAAGCAAAACAAAAGATCTGCTATATGAATACAGTTGGAGCCGTTTCTATGTAGACCATCTCTAAGAAGTTATTAGTGTAAAAACTGTTTAATTTGGTGTTTGTTTTAGGGACAAGCACTCCTTCGATGGCACCAGACCAATTGCTTTTGCAGTGCCACTGGGCAGCCTACCGTCAGGAACCAATCAGGAAGTTTCCGAGTTTGTCACAGCAGTGGCATCACCTACTACCCCAAAGTAAGCAGGTTCTTTTCACAATGTCAGACAACTGCCACAATATACACATGCATGGCATTTGACAGAAAGCATTGTCCGATTTTTCAAATACTGTAATTCCTGTAATAATTATTTCACTCATGCAGATTTGAATAATATTAATATGCTTTTCTACTCTGAAAAAACGAATTAAATAATTGTATATTATCAGAGGTGCAAGTTTTTCAGCTTGCTTCTCATAAGAGCACCTGGAGATTTGGTTTGGTCCTCACACTGCAAATAGTGTGACCCATTAACTATAACTATTTAAAAATAATAATATTATTGCACTTTATTTATTTTCTTAAATTAAAATAATAAACTAAATAATTATGTAAAGTGTGAAAAGGGAGTATTAAACAAAAATACAATTAAATGTATTTTATGGTAAACTTAAGAATAAAATAGCCATTTTTAATTTTTCAAATATTAATTTTGATAATTTTCAAATTTAAAATCAACAAGCTTTATTTTGGCGGGTTGCCAGGAAGTCAGTGAATGAAATGTCACAGTTTTGCACTGTGCTTTGAAAATGGCAGCAGATAGCTAGATTTATGCTTTCAGTTCGAATATAAATCTTATACAGTATTACAGTTCACCCCCGGCTCTTAATGCATGGTTTTTCCTTCTGGAGCATCAGTGAGCGTTTTTATCTTCTGTAATAGTTGCAAATGAGTCCCTCAGTTGTCCTCGGTGTGAAAAGATGGATCTCAAAATCATACAGTCATTGTTGTAAAGGGTTCAAATACACAAAAATTCTGAAAACCCAAAGAATGTGTGGGACCTGAAGGAGTTTTCTAAAGAACAACTGTTCAGGACAAACAAGGGACTCATGAACAACTATCACTAAACAAAAAAACACATCTGTGGATCATTCAGATAACAACACAGTATTAAGAATTAAACGTATGTAAACTTTTGAACGGGTCATTTTTATAAATTCAACTATTATTTTCTCTTGTGGACTACATGTAAACATCTTTTATGTGGAATATCTTTTTCAAGTCAGTACTAAATAAACAATAGCATGCATTTTGTATGATCCCTCTTATTTTGGTAAATTAACATTTTGCAAGGTGTATGTAAACTTTTAACCTTAATTGTAGATAGATGAAGCATAATAAAATAGTTCACTAAATAATTTAAAGGCATTAATAATTGAATGAAATAAAAGCTATTTCAATATCAGCAAACAACAGTGAAAACATGAGCATGAAGCTGTTTGTCCTTGACTTGCAGATGGCACCTGTTGTGATCGTGCTGGTGTCTGATGGGAGCAGATGTCTGCTGGCGCGCCAGGCCATGTTTCCTCCAGGCATGTACAGCGCACTCTCTGGCTTCTGTGACATGGGTGAGTCACACTTTATTACAAGCTGCTGTGCACAAAATATCACTCTGTGGAGTTACCTAACCATTTTGCTCTATCAAAACATTTCGCAGGAGAGTCAGTGGAGGAAGCCCTGCAAAGAGAGGTGGCAGAAGAGGTGGGCCTAGAGGTGGATAACCTTCAGTACTCTGGATCACAGCACTGGCCTTTCCCACAAAGCTCCTTTATGTTAGCCTGCCATGCAACTGTAAACCCAGACAAAACACAGGTGAGACTTGGATGATCCCTTAAACTTCTTATTATAGTGAGACATTACAGATTAAAGACATAAATTAAATCAAGGGAACTGTTTATAAAACTGTCAAGCAGATTTCCTGGTGATTTTTCATTTTAAAATCAAAAGAAAAATGGTGAATTTTATTTTACTAAAAGAAAATAAATGCTATTTTAGCATGTTTATCATTTCTGGCTCCTCGTTTCATTAGTTTATATAGTCTATTATTTACATGATGTATTTATACATCATTGTGTTACATTTTAATTGCCTTATAATTTATTAATGTATGATAAAAGCAGTGTAATTTTTACCCTGTGGGTCATTTTTTTACTGGAAGAAAAGAAAGTTTAGATTATTTTAAGTTCTAGTTTAGGTCTTTGCGTTTGCATTCAATTTTTCCAATACTTTTTAATGAATTTTATAGAATGTATATAAAGTATTTATTTGTCATTTATAGAATGTGGATGAGAATTGGTTCAGTTAAATACTATTTTGAAAGCCTGGAAATCTTTCAGGCATATTAATGTACTAATATAAGACAATGGCAGCACAGTTGAGGCATTGTTGCTACAGCCTTTATCTGCTTTAACTGTTCATGGACAGGTGAATATTGACAAGGCAGAACTTGAAGATGCGCGCTGGTTCACTTATGAAGAAATAACAGAAGCACTACAGAATCCGCCACGTGACCCCAGAAGAGACCCACCTGTGTTCTGGGTCCCACCTCCTTATGCCATAGCCAATCAGCTCATTCAGGAATGGGCCAATCAGCAGCAGCTATCAAGAAAATGACATAGACTAAAATAATCAATCATCTGTATGCAACGGGTTACCACTAACATAGGGACTTAAAGATCAAATAGACATGAAAACCTGAACAATTTCCTGGGATAACCAGAATACACATGAAGCGGACTACTTTTGAAGGGATCTTCAATATTATTCAAAGAACGACTTTTATTATACTTCCTGTGGCTCAGTGGTAGAGCATTGCGTTAGCAGCGCAAAGGTTATGGGATCGATTCCCAGGGAACACACATACTGACAAAAAAATGAGTATAAGCTTGAAATGCTGGGTAATGCTTGGACTGGGAATAAAAGTGATTAATTATAAATAAGTGTTGATGGATTGCATCAAGAAGCATTTGAACATACTACTCTACCTCAAATAGTACCAATCAATCAGTACACTGTTGCATTTGTTGCAGAAAACATTTTAATAAACGTATGTTTTTTTATATTTGTGATGATTTTTAGTCATCTTACAATAAAAACAATACCAGTTGTTTGACTTTTTTGTTGTTTTGAAAGGATGTATTGTTTCTTTTTTTACTTAGTTTAATATTTAATCAAATGTACATTATATAATTTACATTTACAGTCATAATTCTTTGTTTAAGATGAATTAATATGTTTTGTTTGTTTTTGGTTAGTTGACTGAGAGGAAAAACTCACCGACCAATCAGATTCAGGCCTTGTATAGCAAAACAGATCCATCACCCATGTGCGCAAGAAATACAGTAGGTGGCGGTAATACTCCTAAGGAGTGAACGGCCATTGAACCAGAAGAAGAAGAAGATTCAGGCCTTTATTTCCGCCTCTCCTCCACACTTGGTGGCGCTGAAGCGCTAAATCCCGCGCTAGTTCGTAGAAGAATGGTAGTCAAAATGGACGCGGAGCTGTTGTTGTTTTTGGTTTCTGAGAACAAGGAGTTATTTGATAAAAACCACAGAGAGTACAAAAACACGAAGCGGAAAGAAGTTCTCTGGCAAGGAATAGCAGACAAAATGGGAGTCGATGGTGAGTTTATTTGGGGCGCTTGTTATGTAGCGTAACTGTAAGCGCGCTTTACCACCATCATCAACGTTTGTGTGTTTTGTGTAACTTAGTGGAAGAGGTGAAAGCTAAATGGAAAAATCTAAGAGACACATACACCAGGAAAAAACGACTGGAGCAGGACGGGAATCGGAGCGGAAGAGCAGCTAAGAAAAAGAAACAATGGAAATATATGCGAGTGATGGACTTTCTCGATACCTCCATAGAACACGGAAGGTATTCGAGTGTGTTTAATTTAATCCTATCTATATAACGTTACACATAAAGCTGTACTATCATAACAGTGCTTGCGAAGACTTAAGAGTTTGAGAGAAAAATAAAAATATGCTAATATTCCTCTCTGAACTGTCACATTGCTTAAGTGTAATACAAGCATGAATTCCATGTTTTTATAGTGTGCCCTATTATATCTTTTAAAAGGAGTAGTTCTACCAAAAATGAAAATCTCAGGCAATGCAAGATGTAGATGAGTTGGTTCTTCATTGAAAGCGATTTAGACAAATTTAGCATTGCATCAATTGCTTATCAATGGATCCTCTGTAGTGAATGTGTGCTTTCAAAGTGAGAGTCCAAACAGCTAATAAACCACACATAATCGGTGCGACTCCAGTCCATCAATTAAAGCCTTGTGAAGTATAAAGCTGTTTATTTGTAGTAAATGCATTCAAGGCATTTTAATGTTCAAACTCAATTCTGGTCAAAATATCAGTACTTAATAAAACTTCATCCAGTGAAAAAGTCCATTCCCTGTTATCCTCACATCAAAATCCACTTGCATGTTTGTTAGAACTGTTCTGGGCTGTTTTCACTTGTTAAGCATGCTTGATCTGTGATTTCTCTCCTGATTCAGACAAGGTGACTGTGACAAGAAAGCAAAGTTATGGATAGAGGACTCATTTTAGCAGGAAGCACTGATTTCAAGTTAAAAACAATGGATTTGTTTCTTACAAACAAGCAGCTTTTTGCTTCACAAATCATTAATTGATGGACTGGAGACGTGTGGATCACTGTTGGATTATTTTATTTTTATCAGCTGTTTTGACTCTCATTCTGACGGCACCCATTCACTGCAGACGATCCGTTGGTGAGCAAGTTTTGTAATGCCAAATTTTTCCAAATCTGTTCTGATGAAGAAACTTATCTACATCTTGTATGGCCTGAGAGTGAGTATGATGTATTAACTATTCCTGTTCTGGATGAACTATTCCTTTAACAATTTTGTGTAGAACAACTTGATCCTGACTATGTCTGACAATTAAAATCACAAATTCAAAACAGTGTTTACACGTGAACAGATTTTCATATAATAAACGTTGAGTTAATTTCACACCCACACCAGTTCCTTTACACCTGCTGCCATGTGCAGGTTTTTGTGGTATTCCAATAAATATGAAAAAAATGGTCCGATTAATCTAATCAGGTAACATAATTTAGTCTTTTTTGTAGCAGTGGGAAACTATCATTTCATGAACATTTTAGCAATAGGTTGATATTAATCTGTACTGCAATGAAGCATATAGAAGCTACTGGTTATTCACAATGTTTTTTTTTATTGGTGTACAGTGTTATATTAGACAGCATTCCCAGCAAAATTGAGGATGATGAGCCAGACGAAGACAGCGGAGCCGAACCAGCCAGCACCAGTACGGGAACATCCATTGCAAGTCCAGGAGCGATCCGGTCTGAAATTATAAAGAGAAGGCGATCAGAGACACTAGAGCTGTTGGAGAGGTATCTGGCAACTAAAGATGCAAAAGACAGAGAGAAAGACGAACAGCAAGATGAAGTCGATTTATTTCTCCGGAGCTTAGCACCTGCATTAAGACGCTTACCTGCTTCAAAGCAGTCCTTGGTGAAGCTTCAGATCCAAAAAATACTTCATGACGCAGAGTTCGGACAGTCCAGCTTTTCTCAGATAACCTCAGTGTCACAAAGTAATCAGTTGTTACTACAGTGTAGTGTTGTGAAACCCAGTTGAAATGCTTTTTTTATTGAAAATAAAGGTGACTTTAAAAGAAGTGACTGTGATGGTTGTATTATATTTTCAATGTTGAGTTTTCTAGTCTTTATGACCAAAAAGTAGTATAAACCACAACTAGCATACTGATTGAAACCAGTTTATTATATTCAGAAGACTATAAACAATAAACATCAAACACTAAGGAAACAGGAATAACATATTTACAAAAAAAACTGTTAAAGCAATACAAAATATTACATTTGCATTTGATCTCTGAACAAGAGCACACGAAGCAGATTCATTGTAATACATGTCACCTGTTTTTAGTCATGATATGCATCCTCAAACAGGTGTTGTATGCCTAAGAATGGGTCCAGTATCCATTATAAAGCATTCTTTTGATTACTATGTACAAGATGAATTCTATAACATGGTACTAGGAATAGCCCAGTCTGGTGAATCTCTACTTTTTCTTGCCCTTCCTTCCCGCTGCTGGTTTCTTGCAATATTTCGCCTCCAGATCTGAGATGAGGGAGTTGAATCCATTTTCTTTGGACTTTTGTCTTTGCTAAATAATAAACAAGAGGCGTAAAAAAGAAAAGTATTGCATTTTTAGAGGTTGTGACTTGAATGCATCTGATCAAAGCAGAAATAATAATAACCCAAATAAAATGCATATGCAACAACATTTATGGTAAGCATTTTCTCATTTGGATGAGTCTGGCCCCTTTTATTTGAGAAAATACATCACTTTTAGTTATTAAAACACATTTTTTTTAGTATGCAATTTATGGTTCTATACTGATTTCTAATAAAAACTAAAGAGTTAATGTAGGTCACCTGTCATTTCACGTACTGTGTAATATTTCTATTTCAAATAAATGTAGCTGTGCCATCACAGGAATAAATTACATTTTAAAATGCAACTTAAGTCAGTTAATGCAAATTCTGTTACATCTTAATATTTTTTTACCTGTATCATAGCTACCAGGCTGTCCTCACTGTTCAAGCCCATCTCCTTCTGCATTTCTTCTGCCTCCTTACACTCTTTTTCTGCCTAGAAAGTCAGGGTAATTCATCAAAAAGGCTTAAACCCTATTTAAAAAAGTATTAAATCATAACAAAACTGTGGAAAATGAATCCGCACCTTTCTTTTGCGGCTGTTCTTCTTCTTGACACTCTCATGAGTGAAGGCTTTGTAGGCCGGCATCTCTTCAGCATCAATGGCTTTCTGAAGTATTTCTTTGATACGTGGCTCATCTTCATAAGTACAGCACAGTGCAGACTCCATGATCAGATCCATGTCACCTTCAAGTTGAAGGTACAGTCTCTTCAAGTCTTCTACCTCTTCATCAGAGCCTTTATACTGCTTCTCAAAGTCCAAGATGTCTTGCAATGTGATCTAAAGCAGAGACGTTGTTCATTTTAGCAACTACCTTTGGAAAAACCAACATACAAAAAAGACATGGCACAAAAACTAACCTTGGGAAACAATCTTCTCCAGTGCTCCTCCCAATTGCGGTCTTGATCAAGCGTGTCGGACTCTTCGTCCACTATTCCCTGTTCATCATAGACTGCCCTTTGGTCCTTGTCAGCCAACACTGCATAAGCCTTTCCCAGCACCTGTGGACATATTGACAGTTTTAAGTTTAACAACGTATTCATGTATATGATTTTTTATTTATTTAATGATTAAATAATTTTAAATGTAACCCTCTGATAAGCCTAGGTCACTTCTGCACTGGCTGTGTGAACACAAAAATGGCTATGATTCAAAAAGTTCTTAAAAAGTCACTTTTACTTTCTGTGGTCAAACATGGCTGCTTTTGGAAATTAATGGGAAATATAAAAACACAGAACTCCTCTAGTGGTTACACCATCAAATGATGAATGTGTTTTGTCCTGCCACCAGATAGCTCTAATTTAAATGGATTTTATTTCTTTTTCATTTTAACCTTAAAAACTGTTAATTAAAAATAAATATGTAGTCACATAAAATCCCCTCAAATTTTAACTATAAAATATCATTGAACTAAAATATAGTATATTTCTCTATTATTATTAGTTTACATTTGTGATCATTTAATTAAAATAATTGATTCCACTTAATCTAATGACTTACTAGTTATTTTTATTAAATTACTAATTATGTTACATGCCCTGTGGTGCTTTTTGTTTAATCTTAGTTTTTGTTTAAAATTAGTAAAGAGAAAAGTTCATCTGATTAAGAGACAAAATAATTTCTCCATTTCAACATTTTTAATTTTACAGGACAATGTTGTGAAGCAATAATTTTCCATTGCTATTGATTTGGTATAGTAACTAGGGATGCTCCGATCAGGATTTTTGCAGCCGATACCGAGTACCGATTTCTTGTCATGGTGATCGCCTGATACCGATCTCCGGCCGATCGATCGGAGCATTCCCTAATAGTAACATTTGTTGGATTTGTACCGGTCAGATGAAGTCCAGTCTGGACAAACATATGCAGCTCAGACTAATCAATAAACACTGAAGTTATTATAATAATTGCTCTGTCTTCGGCTTCCTTTATGAGCCTCTCAGGCTGATAGAAGGTGCAACTTTGGGTACAAGACAAAATACTGTTTTGTTAACAGAATCTGGGTATCAGTCCAAGACTTGCTGTTATCTACATTGGTCAACATTTGAAGTGGATCAAAACCTTTCATCAAAGCTGTCCTAAAACCAAAATGAGACAACTTTGATGAACGTTTATGATCCACTTCAAAAACCAGACAAAACGGGATCTGATAAAGAGACTGGATCAAATATTCCTGGTATGCACATCCGAACTAACAAGGTGTTCAGTCACTTTTTACAGCTCGGTACAAATGTAACCCATACGTTATATGTATTAGGGAGGTTAACACAGATTTTGTGAATCACAATTAAAGGGTTTCCTACAACTTTAACGTAGACCTTTCACCCTTAGACAACACCAGACCATTCAAAGAAGGTTCTGCAAGATGCAGTGTTGCATTAGAAATACAGTGGTCACCTGGAACTTGGTGGTGGCTAACTCGTCACCAGGAGCTCTATCTGGATGAACCTGCAGAGAGACTTTATAATATCCGCGTCTGATCTCGGAGTCAGATGCTCCTTTACAAACACCCAGAACTTCATAAAGGTTAGAGGTCTTGAAGAGCTCCTCGCACTGCTCCAGTAAACCCATGACTGCGCGAGGGAGAAAAAAAAACACATCATCGATTGATAACGTTATATTAACTAAAAAACAACGCACAGCGTGTAAAACAATGCTCGTCAAAACTGATATTTTATATGAACGCTAAACATTAAAAATGGACTAACGTTAAATGTGTTCCTGTCATAAAAAAAAACTTTAACATAAAGCTTAAATATTTCGAATACGAATACAGAAATAAACAAACACTCATACATCTAACTTACTTTGCAAATATAACAAGGTTAGTTCAAAGCAATTCAACTTAATGTGTTATTAACTATCTTACCAGATTGATAAAATTAACAATGACAGTGACCAGAAACTGTTCAAATATGCCTAGACGGAAAATAACAGCCAAACGCTTTCAGCATACAACAGCACAGGCTTTCCTTAACAGGTCGCGCCAAAATTTTGGCGCTTTGTGTAAACGTCACAAAACGTCAGGACGTAGTAATGATGTTAGTTCAATTTAATAATTATAGATATACATTTTTTTTTTTACAAAAATTACAATTTTGCTGTTGTTGTTGAAGTAATTTGAATTTATATTTAGATTATAATTATACAATACATTGTACAAAAATAGACAACAATGCGCTTTTATTATGCATTCTAGGACCCGGATTGTAATTGTCGCACGCTGTTGTACTTCCGTTTATTACAGCCCACTGTTTCCTAAAGTATGTTTACCTTCATTTTAATGTGCTGGCAATGCAGAGTTTAGTTTTGAATTAAACACAGGACAACAGTGTGGTGTGAATTTTAGTTGCAGGCGGAATGTCTCGCTGCGTTGCGTTACAGACGCATCTAGCGTCCGTGGTGGAGGCGTTAGTTCACGCCGCGATCGCTGAAATGGGCAAACTTATGGAAGAGGAGACGCTTTCATTTCTGAGCAGTGATATTGCTAGAGATCACTGTGAAAACGAGGAGGCTGAGTCAAGAATGAAGATGGAAAAGGAGGAGAAAATGGTGGGATTATGAGATGATGTTGTTTAGAGATCTGCGGCCTGTAACCGTAAACATGCGACACGTTCACAGCCCTATAAACGCGAGTGTGCATATAGTATAAAGATCAGTGCGCAGTGTGCGCAGGTGTCAACGCGCGTGAACGCAGCTGCTGCCAACATAACAAGTCCTTCCACACTGACTGCATCAGTCATTTCTCTCTGATCCTTGCCTTATACACAGAGGCATTGTTATGTTAGAATAGAAAAGGGTCATGTCCAAAACTATTTCTATAAAATTAGAAACACAATTCCCTAAAGTAGTCAAACCTGTTCATTAGAAGGGGGTGTCCCAATACTTTTGACAATATAGTGTTCTAAATGTAATTTGTGTTTAGCTGATACTGAGTTTTTAAAAGCCAACAGAGATAATGCCACTTAATAATATGAAATAAGAATACGTTTGGGATTAAATATATACTTGTTTTCCACAACATGTATTTGAAACCCACGGACAAAGCTGTGAAACTGACAGTATGTGGAATGAAATTGCCAATAATCTCAACAGTGTCTGATTAATCAAATATATTGTTCCATAACAAGCCATTTGTGATTATTTATTCTTTCAGAAGGAGTTTGCATCCATCATGGAGGTACTGGGCAACGAGGCTCTTGGGAAAATAATCAAACTTGTTGATGAAACCAAATTTCTGTTCGATCTGGAGTGCAAAACATTTTCAGGCAAGAGAGCAAAGCGGCCCGGCAGCATCTTGAATATTCTGTCTGTTGGAGGACTCGGTAAAAAAACATTCTGTGGTTTTACACATACAGTATTTAACGTTTAATACAATGTTGTGTTTTCAAATGAATGTCATATGTACATTTTAGAAGAGGAACATTCTTATGATGGAAGCGCGAGAAGCCTGGAAACAAGAACAAGAAATGAGGTAAACTGAACAACTTGTACATCAAGGCTATTCATGTTTAAGGCTAATATAAAGTGAAATGTAATTTATTCCTGTGATACAAAGCTGAATTTTCAGCAGACAGCTATTACTAAGTCTTCAGTGTGATGTGTTACTTCAGAAATCATTCAAGTTTGCTTCTTTGATGCTTGAAAGGGATTTATTTCTTATTAAAAGCCATTTAAAAGTTTGAGCTTAGTTAAAAAAAGAAATGAATGTGTTTATTCAACAAAGACATGTTAATTTAATCAAAAGTGACAATAAAGATGTCAAAAATGTTGCAAATAGTGCAGTCAAATGATTAATTCAAAAAAGTTTTTGTTTACATAATATATGAGTGTGTACTGTGTATATTATTATATATATATATATATATATATATATATAATACAAACACGTGTGTATATATTTAAGAAAAATATGCTATGTTTAGATATTAAATTAAATATATTGAAATATAATATAATAATATGAATATATAAATGTATAAACATGCATGTAAATATTTTCAAAATATATATTGTATGTGTTTGTACAATAAATGAACAGTATACATACATATAGTATGTAAACTAGTGCTGTAAAACGATTAATCGCATCCAAAATAAAAGTTTTTGTTTACATAATATGTGTGTTTACTGTATATATTTATTATGTATATTTAAAGACACACACATACACCACATATATATATATATATATATATATATATATATTTGCATATATGTATTTATATTCATATAAATTACATCATACATAAATATATTTAATATATAAACGCAAACTTTTTCTTAAATATATACATGCATGTGTGTGCATTTACATATATACATAATAAATATACACAGTACACACACATATTATGTAAACAAAAACTTTTATTTTGGATGTGATTAATCGTTTGACAGCACTAGTTACAAAATATTTATATTTCAAACAAATGCTGTTCTTTTGAACATTATATTCATCAAAGAATGTATCAAGAACAAGAATTAAGAGTATATTATTTATTCACTGTGTGTATCTGTGTTTATAGCTAAAAAAAATATTATTAGTCAAACAAAACATTTCCATTTGGCAGGAAATCAAAAAAAAAAAAGCATTTATTTGTACCATGATATTACAGATTATTTTATTTATTCTTTATTATGATCTTTATTTATTTCCACAAGGTGGGAAAAATCTGCCTCTGTTCAATGAATTTTAAATACTTTTGCTCTATTTTTTACTTAAATACTACATTAATTGAAAAATTATATAAAATTAATTTTTATTTTATTTATATAGAAAATAGTCCATAATTTAGATACAAATAATAATGAATAACATGAAATGCACTCAAAATGCTAAATATTATAGAAAAAATACATTATTGAAATTAAATATAGTATAATCATTTCACAAAAATAAAATTAGTACACAAGTATGGCCTCTGGTCTGTTTTGACCAGCGAACAACACAAGTGTGACTCCCAAATATTAGAAAGTTAAGAAAAAAATAAATAAATGAAAACTTTTATTTTGCAAGGACACCTTAAATGGATCAAAAGTGTCAGTAAAGACATTTACATTGTTGCAAAAGATCTCTATTTCAAATAAACTCTGTCCTTTTGAACTCTCTATTCATACACACCTATATATTTTTAATGTATCAGTGTTTCCACAAAAAAATTAAGCAGCAAAACTGTTTGCAACATTGAAAATATTAAGAACCATTATTAATATAGAGCACCAAATCAGAATAGTACCATAGGAATGCTGCTGAAAACTCAGCTTTGCCATCACAACAATAACATTAAATAATATATTAAAATGATAAATATTTTTTACAGTAATATTTTGGCCTTGGTGAGCATAAGATATTATTTTTTAATGATACATTTTAAAACAAAAAATCTGAATTATTCCACACTTTTGACCAGTATTGCAAGTCTATGAAAAAAATAAAGTCACTAAATTGCTTGGCTATTTTATGATGAATTACTTTATGCTCGCAGTCTGATGAGGCTTCAGAAGACCGTGCAGAATCCCCACTGGTGCTGGCTGTGTCCATCAGAGATGAATTTGGAAATGTGAACTTGAATTCCATCGCTGCTGGTTTGTGAATGTTATGTTAAATTACAAAAAAAGACAAGTTGCCAGTGTACAGAATTGCATGCTGAATTTGACTGAATTAACTTCTGGCAAAGTCCCAAAATAGTTTTTCTGTAATAAACACAATTATTTAATTGCTCTCCTGTCAGGTTACTTTAACGCATCTTTAGAAGACAAAGAAGCATCTGTTTTGCCAGAAGACAGCAGAGAAGATCATCAAGATTCGGTTCCAGTCTTTGGAAAGAGATCCTTTATTTGTTCAGAGTGCGGCAAGAGTTTCTCTTCTCAAAGCAACCTCAAATCACATCAGCGTATTCACACTGGAGAAAAGCCCTTCGGCTGTGTTCTTTGTGGCAAGGCTTTCGCCCACAAACAAAGTTTGTCTGACCACCAACGAGTCCACTCAGGAGAAAAGCCGTTTGTTTGTAAAGTCTGCAGCAAATGCTTCGGGAAAGCCGCACACCTCAAAACCCACGAAATAATCCACACCGGCGAAAAACCGTTCGGCTGCAGCGTTTGCGGAAAAAGATTCAACATTGCTCAAAATCTTGCCAGGCACCAGCTCACACACACAGGCGAAAAGGACTTTCGATGTTCAATCTGCCAGAAAAGCTTCACACGGGCCATGACGCTAAAGACGCATCAACTTATCCACACCGGTCAGAAACCGTACTCTTGCATGTCTTGCGGGAAGACGTTTCGACACGCCGTCAATCTTAAAAACCACGAGCGCATCCACACCAACCTGCGGCCCTTTAGTTGTGACCTGTGTAGCAAGACCTTCCGGCAGGCTGTGAATCTGAAAATCCACAAGCGGATCCACACGGGTGAAAAACCTTTCACCTGCAAGGAGTGTGGGAAGAGCTTTAGTCAGCAGAGTAGCCTCATTTCACACGGCCGCACTCACTCTGGAGAAAAACCCTTCGGCTGCAATTACTGCGATAAGTGGTTTAACAATACCAACAGTCTAAAGCTGCACCAGAGGGTCCATACTGGCGAGAGGCCGTACAATTGTCAGGATTGTGGAAAGTGCTTCAGTCAAGGTAGTCACCTGCGTACTCACAAACGCCACGTTCATGGAGGAGGGAAGCAGTACATCTGCGATAAATGCGGAAAGAGATACTCAGATCCTCGCAATCTTAAATTGCACAAATGCTATTATGCATAAACGTGGTGTTGTTCACATTCGTCATTGTAGAGATACTTTGAGCCCATTTTTTCTATGATAGATAAATTATTGGAGAATATTATCTGAATATGAATGCAATAATGTTGCACTTATAATACTCACCTTCAGGGCATCTAAGATGTAGATGGTTTTTTTCTTCATCAGAACAGATGAAGAGAAATTACATCACACACTCATGAATCCTCTGCAGTGAATGGGTGCCGTCAGAATCACAACAACCCGCAAGTAATCCACACAAATCTAGTCCATCAATTAACAGCTTGTGAAGTAACAAACTCATTTAAATCTGGGATTGACTGAGGGTGAGTACATTTCTTTTTGAAAATTCTCCCTTTTGGGTGAACTATTAATTTGAGGTGTGAAATTTTTGTGTAATGGGGATTGAATTTCAATTGCTGTGCTAGTGATGTTTTTCTTCACAACATATCATAGTTTATATCATGGGTCATATCATGGATTCTCTTTTTTGTAAAAGTTACTAGTAATCAATGATGGCAATTTATTTTGAATGATGAAGTTATGTATTGTGCCTTTCTTTATTAGTGTGGATTCTAATTGAAAGAGCTCATTGTACGACTTTATGTTTAATATAACACAAGATAATTATAAAAACAAAATATTTTCAGAGGGAGTTGGTTTGATATTTAAAATTCTGATTGGCATTGATATGGTCAAATATATTCTTATTTATCTTATTTCTTATTTATCATATTTGATTCATGAAAACATTGCCCAATACAGTTTTCAATAAAGCATTGTTCTTGTTGTGTGAGTATGTTCATCTGCTTTTAATTATAAATGATAATACATTGGTAGGGAAGACTGCAAAAACAGGATATGTTTGAAGTGTATTACCACATTATTACTGTACATAGTCTGAAAGTGTTTTGCTATGCATGGAATATGTATGTGTTCTAGTACATTTGCATATATTATGATTTTGAGCTTATTTGGTGTCATTAAGCACGGAAAAGTATTTGAAATATTTTAAACATATAACAGAAATATAATATTTGTTTATTTTTAGGTTGTTCAACATGGTGTTCTTTTCATGATCCTTTCTTGGGAAAATAAGTTTTCAAAGATTACAACCCATATGCTAAGAAATGCCCTTTAAGAACATTGTCCATGCTATGAAGAAACAAAACTGCTATCATCCATCAGTTTTCCCATTCCTCTTTACTTCAACTTCATGTCAGTGTATAAAGGGAAATCTATATCTTTTTTTATGTGCATTTCTTTTGTTTCTCAGCATTGAAATCACATTTTTGCCTTCAATTCATTTTAAATGCTCCAGCAGTGTGACAAATGTCTGTTTAAAATACAAACGCTCAATGTAGACTGTCCATTTCAGATTATAAAGTGCAACCAACCAGCAGTATTGGATAATTAATGACTATAATTTAATTACTGTTCCCTTGAAAAGGTTAAGTAAGGGATTACTCTTATTTTTTGTGTAATTTAATTACAGTTACTTGTGATTTAGACTAGAACAAATCTATATGAAACAATAGATGATTTAACATGAAAATGTCACATCTAATGTTAAAATGTATGTTTTTAATGTAACCTCCCTTTAAATACTTTGGTCAGTTCAAGAATAATTTAAGCAATTTTTTATTATTTATTTGAAAGAATTAAAAGAGCAGTTTCATGTCTATTCTTGTTTGGTTGATATTGGATTTAGAAAGTAATTGAGTAGTGCAATACTTTGAGAAAGTAAGTAATTCAGTAATATAATTAATGGCTTTTTATCATTTTTAGAGTAACTTACCCAGCACTGCCAACCAGTAGGTAGCTGAAGATCACGCATAGTATTTTTTTATGTAAAAAGTGTATTTTTTCAGCAGAGGTACACAAACAAACATAATATAGGCCTTTATTCCAAATATAAACACTCATGATTTGCCTTTATAAAAAAAGAAGAAAAATAATAGCACTTTTTAAATTAATGTATATAAGAAATTGGCTTATTCATTCATTGATTTGTCAGATAATTGTGTGTGTGTGTGTGTGTGAAAGCGAGATACATGCGCATGCGCGCTACATATACACTTCCGGGTTTGTCTTTAAGTGAAATGTGACATTTCGCTTGTGATGTATCTATGAAACGTGTTGCCCGGGCAGAGAATAAAAGGTGCTTAGCTGTAATTAAAGCGTCACGTTGTTTAAAGGCAGAAGAAAGAGCGGCGGTGAATGCTGTCATGCTCGGCGAATGAGACTCTCACTAATGGACTGATGTTGCACTGTTGTGCCTTACAACCGGACGGAACAGCAGCATGACACGCCTGATGTTTCTAGCAGCCGCGGTGTTTCTCTTGTCCGCTCCTGCGAGCGCCTCTCAGGGGGACAAAGAGCCCGTCTATCGCGACTGCGTCAAACAATGCGTCCGGACCAACTGCACAGGGGCCCGACTGCGCGGATTCCAGTCCTCTCAGCCTCCATACATGGCACTCACTGGTACTGTACTAACCTATTTGTGTTAGTAACACTACTAACTTAGTAGAGAATTATGCAAACTGATTTATTTTACAGCTGGCAATAGAGAATAAGTCATGATATTATTATAAATTAAATTTTTAGGAGAACTAAATTATTTAATGACAATTTTTGATGTACATAGACTATTAATGAGTATTTAAACAAATGACGACAAAATTGCACAGACTTCCACACAAACTTTTTTGCTTATACATTGACATACATTGTAAAATAAATAAATAAATGTTAGCAAAACAATGTCATATATCAATTGCCATGCCAAGTTCTTATTTCTTAGCTTTTATCATTATCATGGTATTCCCATTACTTTTTTGACATGTGCTATAGTAATTAATTCCATGGTTTTATTTGAAGCAGCCTGGGATGTCATGCAAGTACAATGTTATATGAATACAGCTATCACTTGATATGGCATGTATACCAGGAGTGCCCAACCCTGCTCTTCTCGATCGACTGTCCTGCAAAGTTTAGCTCCAACTCTAATCAAACACACCTGTTTTTAATTTTCACTCGATCCTGAAGATGTTAATTAGTTGCTTCAGGTGTGTTTGATTAGAGTTGGAGCTGAACTTTGCAGGACAGTCGATCGCCAGGAGCAGGGTTGGGCACCCCTGCTGTATATCATTTGATTACATCACTGTGCAATGGTACCATAACACCCAAACCCTTCTGAAAAAAGTTATGAAACAAAGTAATGCAAAACAAACAAAAACCTCTTATCTGACTTTGCTTGTCTGGTTGGATGGTTTTAGAGTTTTTGTTTGGGCACTTTTCAGATTTGGAGACCAGCTGGCCAACCCGCTAAACCAGCTGAACACCAGAGACAGGTTAATCTAGCTATGACCAGCCAACCACCATTGGCTGGTGCTGTTCCCCCCATCGGCAGAGCACAGAAAAAGCAGCCTATGGCTGGTTACGTGCTTGAAAGGAAACATTATGCATCACATACAGTATTTATACAACACCAGTCAACATTTGGACACACCTGCTCATTTTCAGTAGTAGTAGTATTTGTAGAAATTTTAGAATAATAGTTATGTCATTAACAAAGTATAAATCAGATCCTTCTGTCCTTTCTGAAGATACTGTGTTCAGGTAAATCCATGATTTTGTAACCGTTCCAATGTCCTGTTCGCTCTAACAGCAGATGGTATTTTATGTTGCATGGCAGTGTTCTCTTATGTCAGAGAATATAACTTTTAATATAGTGATTTTAAAACAAGAACAATTGCTGGATAGGGAGACAGAGCAGACCCCCAATACATGTTGCTTAAAATTGGGCTGCATGTGCAGTGCCATATTAATGTACATATTTTGTTATAAAAAAATACCCCATCCACTGAATTGGCTCTGTGACTCTCTCTCCTCTCCACCTGTAGCTGGTGTGTGGTGAGCGTACTGGCACCATTGTCCTGTGGCAGCCGCCGCATCATCCAAGTGGATGCTGCACACTGGTGGTGGTTGAGGAGAGACCCCCCCCACATGATTGTGAAGCACTTTGGGTGTACAGCAATACACAATAAAGCGCTATATAAGTGCATCATTCATTCATTCAATTGCATTGCAAAACCCTTAAAATAATAATTTGTACACTGTCATATACTTGTGCTCAGTGGCGGCTCAGGATTGTTTTGTTGGGGGTGCTGGGGGGGGGGGGGTTAACAGTTCAGAGGGGGTGCTAAAAAACGAATTAAATTGGGAAATAATGAACGCCTAAACTTTAGCTATCAGTTTTTATATACAGCAGCTTCGAAAAAGGCATATTTTACTTTTTTCTGTGGTATTAATTAAACTTATATGCCACTGTTATTAGTAATATAATGCCAACTGCTAAATATGACACTTACAAAGTAATATAACTTATGAACGAATATAGAAAAGAGAGAAAGTTGGGATTTTTTTTACAACTAATTTTGAAAATTTATTTTCAAAACGTTTTTTTATTTTTTTTACAATTCATGAAACTATTTCCACACGGGCACACATTGCGTGTGATAACCTCCTGTGCTGATTTGCATGGTATCATGTGTCGATAACAGACCGAGATAAGCATCAAAAATTGCAATACTAAGAGGATATTAAGAGGATTTAGCATTTACAATTAATGTAGGCCTTTTACATTCGTATCATTTTTAGGCCTATTATTATTATTAGATGACATTTAATAAATTACATGAAATTATTGCCCCGTAATAATTGCATGATGCGCTGTGAGGACAATAAAATGGGCTATTAGCTTACTTTTCATTGAAAATGTTTTTTAAAAGATTTTTAAAACAGATCTATTAGTTTATACAATGTATATTACACAATATAGGCCTATAATTAAAATTATTAACACTGCAGTCATCAATGACAATTAGGAGTAGCTTTATTTCAGACACTGACTTTTAAAAAGAACCTGTATAACGCGAAATACAGTTCTTCTCATGTTTTCACTATACGAGACACAAAAGTAATATTAAGGGAATAATTTAAGACAGTTATATACCGTTATTAACATATGTTAGAGTAGATTAGTCTCTCGTTGTCTCAGAGAGTTAATGCAGCGTTAGCTGTCAGTTTTTTTTACTTTCACATTCTCTGTAGTGAAATGACGTTCACCGTCTTGCGAAAGTTTGCTCGTTGCTTGCTTGAGTTGCTGGACCCCTCCCCCATAATATCAATTGCTTAGCCCCTGTGCCGTGGCTAAGCAAGTTTCCCCGCCTTAGCGCCGCCACTGCTTGTGCTCAATAGCAAAACTTTTAGCTGAACATTGTTAGCTTGTTGGCATTGGATGAAATTGTCTTAATATTGCATTTTTTTTATTTAATATTGTGTATTATGCCATGTATGGAGGGATGAAATAATGAATGTTCTGGCTTTAATATAATTAAAGCTAAATTGACAGCATTTGTGACAAAACCACAAAAATGTTCAAACAGAGGTAAAAGTTTGGCATTTTCACTGGAGATTATCTAAAAAAACAACTTTAAAAGGTGCATCCTGGCTTTTTACACAGTTTTGAAATATGTTGGATTCTTGTTGGCAGCTTTTCCTTCACTATCCTTTCTTGCAAAAATAAATATTCAATTTGTAAAGAAATTCATTTGTAGACACAACCAATATTTACGCATACATTCTTCTAATCCTGTGTGAGATTTGGTTAGTATTGTAGATCTACGAAATGCCAGATTGACTTTATCAATGTCAATTAATTTTGTCCTGCAACCTTTCCTGTGCAATCGATAATTTGAAGTCTGTGATCTTTCAGGCTGGATGTGTCGTGATGACTGCAGGTATCAGTGCATGTGGACCACCGTGGGTCTGTACCAGGCAGAGGGCTACAGCGTACCACAGTTTCACGGGAAGGTTAGTGTCAGAATTGTCAAACAATGGGAAAGGAGACATATTTTAATGGTCATTGCTATGGAAATGTATGTATTTTCAACTCTGATTCTACATCTTTTTTTCCTATTTCTGACTTTGTCTAGTGGCCATTTGCTCGTTTCCTGTGTTTTGAGGAGCCTGCATCTGCACTGGCGTCTCTGCTCAACGGTCTGGCATGTCTGCTGATGCTGCTGAGATACCGCAGCGCCGTCCCCCGACAGAGCCCCATGTACCATACCATCACCGCCTTCTCACTGGTGAGACCGTGTCTGTTTGCTGTAGTAGTGAGAAACATTTTGAATCATAACTAGGGTTCTTTTTTTTTTAAGTGCTGCAACCAAATGACTTCCTTGATATTAATTTCCAATAATTATTCCAGAAGGAACACTGTACTTGAATACTCCCCTGCATGCTTAAGCTAAAGCTTCTCACAACAGCTGAAACAGTGAAATTCCTCATATTTATTCCCATAAATCCAAATTATTCCAAATAAAAAAACAAAACAATAAACATACTTTGTATTGTGGTTCAGAAGTTACACGAGTGCATTTATTCAGCTATACCACTATTGCAAAAAATATGATTAGATTTTTAACAGGTTTGCTTGCAGAGTTGTAGCAAATAGCACATGCCTCATGAAAGAACATTAACTGGCTGTATTACATGCAGTGAGCAGAAATTAAGCTCAATTAACAAGCTCAATTAAGATCGCTACACTTCAAAAATAAATGTATTGTTTTGAGGTCATGAGTGCTTTTGCAGTGCAGAGGGAGCATGTCTGCATGGGATTGAGAAAAGCTCTGACTAGGGAATTTAAATTTGTGACATCTGGCAACCCCAAGCCTAAAAGTTCATAGAGGCTTATTACCAATGCAAGATAACAGAAATTTCAAATGCAAAAAAAAACAACAACAATACAGAACAATAAAAAATACAGTCTCAGACTTGGGAGCTATTGATTTGATTTAGTCTAATGACTGCCTAAATTAGTCGAAGTTGACACTGAGCCATAAGACTTTTTTTTTTTTTTTTTACTTGTTGCCACTATTGTTAAATTCCTTATAATTCGGATTCCTATTCTAAAAAAAAGTAAAAAAATGTATTAGAATTCACATTTTTTATTTCTTGTTTAGTATTTTATTGTATTATTTTATTATATTAATTTCTAAATGTATATATGGCATAAATAAAATAGTTAGAATTTATTTGCTATTTCTAGATCACTAGGCCACTAGATCTCTGTATATACAACGTCTGAAAATGTATTAATTACATTTTTTAAGACTTGTCTTATTGTATTTTATTTTGTAATTTTATTACATAAATTGCTACATTTATATATGTCATAAATCAGAAAATAGTTATTAGGATTTTTCACTATTTCTAGGTCACTAATCGAATTAGTGAAATTGATCATGTTGTACAGATGGTCACATACTCTTTGGAATATTCTGAAACCATGCTGGATCACATGATCGTCAGTTTTGTTCATGGCATCTGTAGTGCTGTTGTTATTAAAGCAAAAAGGTACAAACTACGTACTAAGACAGGGGTCACCAGACTCGGTCCTGGAGGGCCGGTGTCCTGCAGAGTTTATCTCCAACTCTAATTAAACACACCTGAAGCAGCTAATCAAGGTCTTACTAGGTATACTTGAAACGTCCAGGGCTGCATTTCTCAAAAGCATCGTAAGCTTAAGTTGATCATAAAAACTATCACACAAATCATCTTAGACTTGCGTACCGTATCCCAAAACCATCGTAACTTAAGTAGTACTTGAAAATCTTCGTAGATCTACGAGTGTTCTAGAGTAATCGTAAATCCCTGCGTGCATCGTAAGAAGACAGAATTACGAGGTCACCTGCAGGACAATCGGCAGATTACACTTTTAACTTTATTAAAGTGCAATGTGATTATAATTAAAACTATTAATTGTACTTTATTGTAAACTTTATTACTCATCTTTTTATATGAATTTATAAAGAAAATAAAAAAGGGCAGAAAACAAAAAACAGAAATAATCTAAATTAAATGACTTTAGACATGTATCATTACAACATGATATATAAATGTTTACATTTCACTACTGATTATATCCTGTATAATTGAGTATGTGACGAATAAAAGAACCTTGAACCCTTGAACTAAACAAAAAAAATGAATAAAAGATGTAGGAAATATGCTTCAAAGACTGGGAAAAATATGTTCAATAACGAGTGTGTACTACAATTACAAGCCATTCTATAAATTGACTCCTAAGTAGCACTTAAAGCAGGGCTATGTGTGATTGTGTTAAGGGCGTTTTTGGGAAACGCACGTGAAACAGTAAAAAACGTTTGTAAAATGACTCGTAGAAAATGCTCTTAAGTGCAAAAATCAATCATCATCGGGAAACCCAGCCCAGGCAGGTGTGTTGAGGAAAGTTGGATCTAAACTCTGCAGGACACTGGCCCTCAGGACCAAGTTTGGTGACTCCTGTACTAAAACATTCAGCCGGCAGCCATATCACCCTGCAGCCCAAGACTGGTTGCCCACCATATGGGAGACCTCCCGGGAAAACTAGGTTGCTGTTGGAAGAGGTGCTAGTGAGGCCAGCAGGGGGTGCTCACCCTGCAGTCTGTGTGGGTCCTAAGTTAACGCCCCAGTTTAGTAAAGGGGACACTATACTGTCAAAAAGCACCATCCTTCGGATGAGACATTAAACCAAGGTCCTGACTCTCTGTGGTCATTAAAAACCGTGGTGAGCTCGGCATCCTGGCCAAATTCATCCCTATCATCCCCATATCTACTGATCGGCTTCATTACTCCTCCTCTCCACTAATAAAAAAGCTGGTCTGGCGCAATATGGCTGCCGTCGCATCATCCAGGTGGATGCTGCACACTGGTGGTGGATGAGGAGATCCCCCCCTCACAATGTAAAGTGCTATATAAATGTAATTCAGTTTAAATGTAGTTTGTGCTCAACCACATTTGTATCTCTCTGCAGATTTCCCTGAATGCATGGTTCTGGTCTACAGTGTTTCACACTAGAGACACCTATCTAACAGAGGTAACCTTTCAAGAGACGATTCAGAGATAAATTCTAAACATTTTCTTATGTAGTTCTTGGATTAAGAGGAATGATTGTCATAGCAAAAAATTAAAAAGTCACATGATAGAGATTTTCTATTTTTGTTTTATAGAAGATGGATTACTTCTGTGCATCAGCTGTCATTCTTTACTCTATCTACTTGTGCTGTGTCAGGTGTGTGAACAGAAATTCCTCATAAATTGACCAATGTACGGTGCTTGTTAAACTTTTTGTTTATGCTGATGATTTGGGGATTAATATTTGTGTTTCAGGACGTTGGGCTTGCGTAGGCCTGCAATTTCCAGTATGGTGGGAGCTCTGCTCATTCTGGCCTTCACGTCTCATGTGTCTTATCTGACCTTTGTCAGTTTTGACTATGGGTACAACATGGCTGCCAATGCCACCATAGGTACGTATTATGAATACAGCAGTGTGTTTACATTACATGGTTATACAGTGCCTATGATAAGCTGATAATGTGCAAGTTCATGTCAAAATGCCCTAAATGTTGTTGTTGGCTTTTTTTTACTATTTGGAAAAGTTAATGAATGGATTTTAATTTACTTAACATTTTTGTTAAAACTTGTATTCATCCTAATCAATGTTTCTGGGTTTCTTATTGTGTAAATGATTCATCAGCATACATTATTCCAAATCAAAACAGGGCATTGGTATTTCTCAGTCTACTGCAAAATATTAAGGTCTGACTCTGGAGTCGAATGTCTGATTTTCACAATCCAGTCAAATCATCATGAATAAAATCAAGTCATGACCTATATTATTAATATCCTGTTTCATTCAGAAAAATATCACGTTACTGGACTAACATGAGTTTTGAATGCTGTTTCATATTGACTTTAATTAAAGCATGATCCGTTTATTGATTACTGTAGATCTTTGCATGTGAACGCCTACATCTGTCAGATTTTAATATTTCTGACAATATTTGCCATTTCAAAATCTCATGTAAACATTGATGGATGTTCTTGCATTGTTAGTTCGTTATTTACATAAACTCTCAAAAAAGGCTTTTACATAAGTGCTTGTTTCTGGTCATTTTGTTATATGTAAATACACTAAGTGTTGTGTAAATAGTAGGTCTGGATAAGTATAAAACAGGTCTTAAATTTGCATTTCACCCTATTTCATATTCAGACTTAAGCAGTTGTATTGACGATGTAAATGCATACATTCCCAAAGCGTTGGTTAACATTAAATAGCAGATATTTGCACACAATTATTATGTTGTGTAATTATGTTGTGTTAGTACATTTTAAACTGTAATTAATTCCTGTTTGCAAAGCTGAATTAAATAAGTGCAAAACCAGCTTCACATTATGTATCACTTAAACTAAAGGTTTAAAATCAAAACTAATAATAGGCTAAATTAGGTGTTATTTTCTCACCCATCTGTCATCCCCTCTGGTCTTGGCCTTCTCTGTTACAGGCATTATAAACCTGTTGTGGTGGTTGTGCTGGTGTTGGCTGAACCGCAGGATTTTGCCGTACTGGTGGAAGTGTGGGATGGTGGTGCTCTCACTGCATGGCCTTGCCCTGCTGGAGCTGCTGGATTTCCCTCCTCTCTTCTGGGTTCTAGACGCTCATGCCGTCTGGCACCTCAGCACCGTGCCCGTCCACTTCCTCTTCTACAGGTACACATGCACAGATACCATGTCTGTATTGTGTGTCTGTAGCATGTAAATTGCACATATTAGTTTTGGTGTTTGGTATTAATTCGTTTTTTACACATTTCTCAAAACTTGGTTCACATCTTTTAAAACTCTTCACACAGTTGTCCTTACCAACTTTTAGCTTGACACAGTAGTACAATTCAAATCCAAACTGCGTTAAAACTACCAAAACACTTTAGTTTCAAATCCATTCATTCTTCCATAACACATACATAGCAAAGATTGTCACCCAACAAACACACTTTGTCACTCATAAAACAATGACTAACAGGTAGCATTAAACAGTGTTTTTTTCTGAAAAATTCCTTTATAAAACAAGAATGACAGCTCTCTGCTGTTTAGAATTCAGTTTGTTACATGCATCTCCTTTTGTATAGATGGTAATTCAATTGAGAAAAAAATAATCATTTTGATACTGTTTAATTTTTAAGATTTGAAATTATTTAATTACTGTAGAAATGTGAATTAATTTGAAATATAGATGAAAGATATATATACACACACACATACTGTGAATTAAGATTTAATTTTCTCTTTTATTTAAAGCGTGGCTACAATTTCCTAATTAGTTCCCCAAACGAGGAAAAACATTAATGCAATATTACCATGATTTCAATAAATTGAGTGAACAAATTAGAATAATTTAGTTACTTGTGGGAGCGAGTTCTTAATTTGTGGCCACAGTAATAGAAATGGGTTCTGGTGCTTGTATTAAAAAATAAAAATGGAAAAAACAACAAATTGGTGTAGGATTTACTTTGAAACCATTTTCATTGTTATTGCTGCAAAATTTCACAAATGATTACATAACCAGCATATAACCTATGAAATAAACATGACATTTTTAAGTAGAAATGTTCTTGTAGAACATACAAAATTATTTTAACAGCGTATGTTTTCCTTGTTTGTTTGTTTTCTTGTAGTTTTCTTATAGATGACAGCCTTCACCTCCTCAACACAGAGAAGCCTGGAGTGAAACTGGACTAGGAGGAAACCGTCTCAGAACCCCAACCCCTCCTCTGATATCCTTCCCATCAGGGCAAGTGCGAGCCGGACTGAGCCAGGCCTCAACCGCAGTGGCTTCCGGCACGTGTCCTGGGGCTGAAGTTTTCAATTTCATTGTTTTCTTTGTGTTTACAGTTTCTTTTTACCATACCTTTTTATTTATGCTTTGTACGGAAAGGGTTGTCGTTTGGGCTGGTTTTAAAGATGTGCCACTGAACTGTAGTTTAAACCTGATATATGTTTGCATTCACTTGAGCTTTGCCTTCAATTATGAAGTAAATCAGCCTTCATCATCACAGCACTCTTTTAAAAAGGTGCACTGAATAATAACCATCTTTGCGTTTGCAGATGAATATCTTCACATAAGTTCTTCATATCTCCCATTCATATCCGTCTACAATTGTGGTGCTTGATTTAATGGCCCTGAAGTGAATATATCTCCGAGATAGGAGTAGCTTGAGCTTTAGTTTTAAACATCCGTTCACTATAAGCGTGCTGAACATCAGGAGGGGTTATGAGTGAGCAGTGTGCTCTGTTTCTGAGACGTGTGGCGGTTACCTCACTAGCGTGCAACACCAGTGGCTACCAGCAGAGGGCTGGTTAGCTTCCATACAAGTCAGTGTTCTGTGAGTTCCCAGCACAGACATGTGATGGATTGGATGTTTTGTTGTTGTAGCAGTGCATATATCAAGTTACCCATTTTTGCCATATTCATCACTCACTTTAATCACTGTAGATGAAAAAAAATATATATAAAAATCATTGGTGAAAATTACTATAAGGAAAGGTTTAGTTGAATGTTCATATAAAAGGTGACCATTGACTGACAATATAAAAAAATGACTAAAAGCACCATTTATATGGGCTCTATGTGAAGTTTGAAAACATTCTAATTCTGTTAGAATAAGGAAGTTTACATCACTAGAACAATGTATCATTGGAATCACCCATTCAACAATTTTCTCTTGCTTATGAATGATAAAAACATTGACAGCCAATCAGAATCCATCCTGCTTTAAAGAGCCCAAGCATTTTAAGAGCCCCTGTGATTTATAAAATGCAAAACAAAAAAGTTTTTAATGTTCTTTACATGTCTATCAGGTGTTTTAATTTGCTTAAAGACAAACCATGTGCAAACTCATCAGTACACCACAGCAGATAATTTTGTCCTTAAAACTGCGGTGTACCGAAGACCATCAAAAATGCGGTTACAAACAAACACAAACATGCAACCAATCCAGTCATCTCGCAGGGTGGGGCTTTTTATATTAATGTCAAAGCTGTTTTTACCTCTGATGTTGTAAAGCGCCATACATAAGATGCATTACAATTCCGATACATTGACTTGTATACGGCCCTGTATTATTCATTCTTCCTCTTCTTTGGAATCAGTTTTTGGTTCAAACATATGACTGAATTAATCCAGGATCACTACTTGACATTGTGTAGCATTTACTACTTCAGTTAACCGCGTGAAAATGGAACAGGTAGTCCAAACTCGTGTGATTGAGGGGAGGCGGGGTCTAATTAGCATATTCTTGGATCTGCATATATTAGCTGAGATTAGGGTAGAGTTATATTTAAGCTATTTTGAGGCTTAAAGATAAATTATTTTATGTTATTGTTATAGTAATTTTTTCTTGATGTGAACGGGCCTTATTTCAAGACTATGGGTCAGTTTCACTAACAGCTTGCGCCAGCGCAAACCATCTTTTGGTGTTAAAATAGTACTGTCAGGATTTACTAAAGACGCACAGTGATGAATTCACATTGAAAAGTCATGGACACAGTTATTTCTGCGCCTGACCTTATTGAATATGCATTTGTTGGAGTTTCCCTTTCAGATTCTAAATGTATGGGCGGAGAGTATTTAAATGAATCACACAATGCAATTTACTAATGTTTGCGCTCATCAAATTACTGGTATTTGTGCCATTATTTAATGCCCCCAAAAAAGGTCTTACATTTTTATTGCACTTTTATTGTTGTTGTTGTTGTAAATAGTGCTTTATTGCCATTTTATAGGTTCGTACTGTAACTTTTGGTCACTCTTTGCTTCCATTTCATAGAAAAACACAGCATGAACATTCTGCTAAACATCTCCTTTTGCATTCCATGAAGGAAAAGAATGAATATATGACAGATTTGGTTGATATTTTGGTCAACTATTTCTTTAATCACTCTAGGGGGAATGACTAGTATCAGCACCACAGAGCTGCTCGTTGCCTGAATATAAAATAATGACTTGATCCTTATGCCATAAAGAGTTAAAGAGTGGCATGATATGTGATAGCAAAGAAATTAATTTTAATTTTGACTGGGATTTTATATAGCATGGTTTTTCTCTCTTTTGCTGCTTTATCTTTGTTTTTCATTTCCTTGAACTTTTTCTATATCCGATCACTTTGTGCTTTATTTTGATTACATTTTCGTTTGATTTTCATTTTAACCAAGAATGCCTTTGCAGTGAAAATATTATATAGAATTGGGTTTCCACAGAAGGTAATGGGAAAGGGATAAAAAATGGTGTGGGTGTGTGTGTGTGTGTGTGTGTGTGTGTGTGTGTTGTTTAGTTGCTGTGCAATTTGAGCTTGTAGTGCATCGCATTTACACACATTTATTACTATAGCAAACTGACGGCTACCACAGCTTATATCCTTAGCAATGTTATTAAGCTCCTTCTCTTCAGAACACTTGTCACACTATGCCTTACATTTTTTATATTTTTATTGTTTATACAAGGCAGCACTTCTCCATGTGTGAGTATCCACAAATCTCTCACCATCCACAAACTCCTATTCACTCATGCCAGACTATTTCTTGTATCATTTTAAAGTGAATCCACACTTTTACAGATTCTAGAATTATTGTGACTTGAGCCAAAACCATATTTGATTGCCTGATATGTCTTTGTTCCATATCATCACTTGTGCACTTTGTGTGTGTGTGTGTGTGTGTGTGTGTGTGTGTGTGTGTGTCAGAAAAAGAGTGCGAGCATGATCAGCCTGGAGGGTAAATATAGCCATTTAGAAAGGCTAAAAGCAGTATAGAGGGGGAGGGGACAACAAGGGTATCCAGAACAGTGATGGCGTGGGCCGCTGATCAGACTCAACAATTCACTGCATCTGTCTTTTGAGAGTCTTAATGAGCAGAAAGCCAATGCTACAGTATTTCTATAACTATGAAGGAGTTTAACCACTAACTACAACTTTTTAAGCGTGTTTATTTAAAATTGTAATCAAACTGAAGAATTTACAGATTTTTTCTATAATGTGGTGTACATCTGTTTTTAGTGGACTATTGAAAAACAAAATAATATAGAGTTGGACTTCCCAGTAGGCACACGACGTCGTAAGACGTTGATATTTGGTTAAATTTTGGTTACAACTTCACATCAGGTGACCAAAATTCTATGTAAATTCAACGTCTAATGTCAATGTTAAATTGATGTCCAATACCGACAGCAGCTGACATTGAGATTTTGTTGTTTTTAGGTTGTGTAACCAAAATCCAATAAGTAAAGTAAACGTCAAATTGACATCAAGCCGATTTTAATTTTAATCCAAAATGCAACGTCTGTCTGACGTCATGTCCAACATCAACCTGACGTTACGTTGACATCTGGTGCCTGCTGGGTTGGTTCTGTTTATTGGTTGTTGATTGGATTTTAAGATGTGGGTATTGCATTCAGCAGTGGAGGCAGATAAATAGAGCTTGGGGTTTTATCGTACTGTATTATTGGAGATGTCCTGTGTACATCACCAGAGAGAAGTGTCATTTTCATTAAAAGGTAAACTTTTTTTTTAATAAAATTAAACGTATGCATGAATTAATATTCATAACATGATCTATAACATGCATTTAGAAAATAGATAGGATGACTTTACACATTATGCCAACTTTAAAGGAAAGTTATATACAGCTCTATAACCAGCATCTGTGGCAAGATGTCCATTATCATAGAAAATTCAACAAATTTCCAAGAAAAATGTCAACATGTAGTTCGGTTTGTAAAAAGAAAACATGATGGAAATGTTGATGAAATATCCCCGAACAGTAGTTGGATTTTTACAATTGACATCTATGGGGCCACATCGAGCCCAAAATATTTAACTCTCGACACAAATATTTTCTTTGTTAATGCAAATTGAGGGAGGAGATAAAATATTTTTTTTCTTTGGTGATTGACAGATGCTTCTGGAATATTCCTTTAATTAGGATGACTAAGTTAACAATATATGATACAATATAAGATACAATATAACTTTTTCATAGATACAGCTGTACTAACTTATATTATAATGCTTTTCACCTTCCCTTAAAATGTTTTTCACATTTTGTTCTTTGTTTTTAAAGCCGAATGGAGGTCATGTATTATACTGTCTGCAAATCCATCAAATTAAAACTGTAAAATAACCTGCATGCTGAATGTAAACTTGACCTTTTTTAATGTTTATGAAACTAAAAAGAAAGGGAATGAGATTTACTGTATGTCTGGACTGGTAATTGGTTGTTTTCTGAAGAGCATTTATTTTTATGTTTTGACACTGTTGTAATGTAACATAAGGCCAAACACCAGAGGTGACTTCTGGGTATTCTAATTGTTAATGTCCCACAGGATTTCCAAATTCTCCCTCTTTTTCAATGGCCAGTTTGATTGTGGCCATCCACAGGCTTAGCATAGACTTGCCCTGTGTATCTCTCCTACCTTCAATTTCTCTTCTCACCCTATCTGTCCCTTTGTCTTGCTCACTTTCTTTGTCTTGGTATTGTTATTGCACTTTTCTCCACCAATTGTACACAGGTCCAATGTGTATAAAGAAACCTCGAAGAAATTAATAAAACTGTTCTCTATTAACTCTTAAGCTTTTTTATTTCAGTAATCATGATACAGTAATCACACTCTAAAAACTGCTGGGTTAAATACAACCCAGTGCTGGGTAAATATTAGACAGAACACATGCTGGGTTGTTTTCAACCAACAGTTGGGTTAAATATTTAACCCAACCTTCTGGCAGTAACCAAACCGCTGGGTCAAAAACAACCCAATCGCTGGGTTCATCCATATTTTAACCCAGCATTTTTTTAGTGAAGCCATTCATTTCCATAGTATGGAAAAAATACTGAGGTCAATGTTTTTTTTTCTCATAATATAGAAACATGGCTTTCGTATAAATAGCAAGGCTGTGCTAAGTGAAAATGTAGGATCATTAAATTGTTGTCATAAAAGAGGAAAGTTTGTTATATGATAAACTAGAGTAAGGTTTACTTACTCAAGATGGGTCATGTGGGTGACAAGATGCTGGATAGTTTTGAATGAAAGAAGTTTATTCTTCCTCCTCTTTCTGCCTACATCTCAGACTCTGAGCCTGGGATACAAACACGCTCACTATCAATGTGAGAAAAAAAAGGAACTTTTGTCAACAAATGCCATTCTCTGGAATTTTCCCCATGTCTTTTGACTTTTGAGAAAAACAGCCACTACAAGAAGAAATTAGAGTTAACAAAAAATATCCAAATAGCAATTTGTGTAACAAAGATAAATTATTGACAATTATAAATTCAATTCAACTGATATTTTTTCATAATTTATAGTTCACTTAAAAGTTAAATTGTGTTGATTTACTCACCCTCAGTTCATCCAAGATGTAGCTGAGTTTGTTTCTTCAATGGAAAAGATCTGAAGAAATTTGGCATTATATCACTTGCTCACCAATGGCTACTCTGCAGTGAATGGGTGCCATCAGATTGAGAATTCAAACAGCTGATAAAAGTTGGCACCAAGAGCCTTGTGGTTAGCATGCCGCCATACAGTGCATCTGCGCTCACGGCTACCCGAATTTGATTCCTGTCTCGAAGTCCTTTGCCAGTCCTACTCCCCTCTCTTCACCCAATGCTTTCCTGTCTGCTCTCTAGTGTCCTGACAAATAAAGGCATGAAAAGGCCCAAAAATGTTAATAAAAAAAGATCTAATAAAAACATCACAAAATGGTTTCGTGTATTATTGTGAAACGAAAGTCTGTGTATTTGTAATAAACTAATTAAGAGTTTTAACTTCAAATTGTTGCTTTTGTCGTGTGGATTATTTGTGGATTATTGTGATGTTTTTATCAACTGTTTGAACTATTCTGACGGCACCCATTCCCTGCAGAGGATCCATTAGTGAGTAATTGATGTAATGCTGAGTTTCTCCAAATCTGTTATGATGAAGAAACAAACTCATCTACATCTTGCATGGCCTGAGGATTAAGACTTCATTTTCAGATAATTTTCATTTTTATGTGAACTATTCCTTTAAACAGTTGCATCTTATATTGATTATTTCTAAAGACTTAAGAAAAACCTAACTTCACTGGAAACTGTTGTCCTTATTAACTAAATACATTGATTCAGTTATCAGCTGTTTAAATGTTAAAGGTTCCCATTCCAGTTTTTCTAATATTTTTTTTTAGATACTATTACTCATTCTTTAGGCCTGCAATAATTACTAAAACTCATTTTCATTCTTACAAACAATTGCTAAACATTTCCCCCCTAATCTTTTGTAGATACCGTCAAAGTTCAATTAAAATTCTTACTAATAAAATTGCAATAGATACTATTCAAAAGCAAATAGTTTCTGATATCTGAATGACAATGGCCACTAAAATGTAAAATATAAATATACATGGAAAAGTATAACTTGAATAGTGAATTGAGTGGGGCTAGTTGTCACACAGGCTATATCTTAGCAAGCTAACTAGGTCAAACATCCATTGACATAAATGTATACTATTTATGGCACTGGTTTGATGTTGCTTTTAAACATCTCAGAACTGTCTTAAATCAGAATGCTTTTTTAGGAATTCTGTCAGGCCATCTGTTGTGTAAGTGAACAAACACAATAAAAACAGTATTCAGACAGGAGTCAAAAAGTTTTGAACTGTCTGACAGGCTGAAATGTTTTTCCATTTTTAACTGGACAAACAATTATTGGATGTTCAGTGTTGTTTGGTTGGAGTTAATGTGTTCAATTTTATATTTTCATTGTATAATTGTGTCATAATTGTTCTCATTTTGTAAAAAAACTATATCCTTTATATTTAATGGTAGGTTCCTATTGTGACAACTTACCCCATATAGTAAACAACATGTCCTGCATGTGTCTCCATGCTCAAAACAATGAAGATGATAGTGAACTTTAGGAGAACCCCCTTGCACTCCCCCCACCCACCATCATGAACAGCACTGTAAAAACAGTGGAGCCGTTCTGGTTCCTGGGCACCACCATCTCACAGGACCTGAAGTGGGACACTCACATAGACTCCATTGCTAAAAAGGCTTAGCAGAGGTTGTATACAGAGAGAAAATACATGTTAAGTGCCCATACATATTAATTCTAATATAGCCTAAACAGCATTTCAACCGACAATATAAATTTGCATTACATGTGTTCATGTGATCCTTCAATTTTATGCAAGTTGTGCAAGCTTATTTGTTCTGTTTCTAGCATTCAGTTAAAGTGGGACATCCTATAAATTAAAAGATTGCTTAATGTGACAAATATATTTTTTTTTACAAACTGTAGGTAGAAGAGGGGTAAATGAAAAATAAGAATATACATTTGTGAATATTAAGTTTTTGTGCATAGAAGTGCCTGTAAACAAACACATGACTGCTCTCACCCATACTTACACACATGCTAAACACACAAATGAAATGAAAGCATGCGTTACATAAATACAACATAAAAATGCAAATATGAAAGCATGTGTTACACACACACACACACACACACACACACACACACACACACACACACACACACACACACACACACACACACACACACACACACACACACACACACACACACACACACACACAGTTGGATGCACACACAGGAGCAGGCACATCATGAAATCGTGGCATTTTTACACTACACTGTATTTCTGTTTAAGAAATTCAATTCTTTGTTTTTGTCCTTCTGTTGGAGTGTTTCAATGCTTACGTTTATACTTCTGTTGGAGCGCATTAATAATTATTTAAATTGTGGAACACACAACACTATTTATACACTTATTTATCTAACACACATAGCCTACTTAGTCTACATTTCAATTTGCTCATACCTGTACATACAAAGCTGTCTATTGTAATATCTGTACTTACAATTGTCAATTTGTATATTGTTATTCCCTATTTACTTGTTCTATTTTTTTTATCTTGTTCTAAGTTTTTGTTCTGTCACTGTCGTTCTGTTGCACTGTGGTAGCTTCTGTCATGAAAACAAATTCCTCGTATATGTACCAGGTACATACCTGGCAATAAAGCTCATTCTGATTCTGATTTTAAAATGTATGCTTCTGTTGAAGTGTTTTAATTCAATAAGCGTTAGGTGGTTATGAGTTCACAGTCAGTAGCACAATCCACTGTCTATTTTTATGAAGTTATTATTTTAAATTCTGAAGATTTTCTGTTGCGAATGATTATTTGTATTGTTGTAGGAAATAGTATTTTGTAAGCGCAGAATAGAATGTAAAAATGTGTGTCCCACTTTACCAGATGCAGTGTCCCAATTTACCAGGAAAAAGCCTGAAGAAAAAAATGGGTGCTTAACATTTTTGAATCTCTGTATGTTTAAAACTACAACCAATATTAATTTCAAAAAATTAAAATAGCGGGAGATATAAGATATTTTGATAATTTGTTTAAAGCATAGTGTTGGTAAAGAATAGATTTATGTGTATTTAATACACAGTTTACCAAAAAGTGTCACAATTTTGCTGACTTCACCCTATCTGAACATTCATTTAAGCAATTACATTTTTTTCCTTCTATTCTTCTACTTCTGTATATGTAGTGCATTGTTATTATTTTCTTATATTAGTGTTATATTCCATTTCTACTGTTATTCCTATGTCTGCATATCATGTGCGTTTGCACTATGTCCATACTTTCTTCTGCACTGGAAGCTCGTGTTGTCAAGTCAAATTCCTTGTGTGTGGAAGCATATGGTAATAAAGCTCTTTCTGATTCTAATTCGGTGAAGAGTATGAAGAGTGTGAAGTATGAAGAGTGTCCCTGTGGCTCAGTGTTAGAGCATTGTCTTAGCAACGCAAAAGGTTGTGGGTTCAATTCCCAGAGAACACAGCTACTGACAAAAAAAATGTATAACCTGAATGCACTGTAAATTGTTTTGGATAATAGCGTCTGCTAAATGCATAAATGTAAGAGTAGCCTATATAATTTTATCCCTGGGCACTAACGCTGGGAATGTTCAGCTTTTTTGTTTATCAAGATAAATAGGATAAATATTTACTGAAGTAAAAAACATGACAAATAGCGTTGGCCTTGTTAAAACTGTTAAAACCGACTCCATAATTGGTCTTCGTGAATGTTGCAGTAGAGCCGCTGTACTGCTGGAGTCAATCTGTACTGCCACTCCTCCGCGGGAGCGCGCGTATTATGGCACACACACACAAATACACGCGCGCACACACACACACACACTGGCTGGAAAGTCAGGCGCACTCGCTCCTGCCAGGAAGTTGTTGGTATTCTGGAAATAACAAAGAGACGAAACAGGTATATTTAACGCATCGAAACTACACGAGGGGATCTGTGTAACGTGTACGGGATCCGGGTATGAGCTGGAGGACTATTAACTAATGGAGGACTAATCGATGGAGGCAGACAGAAGTTTTGGGCTCGTCTGGGTCCTTCTGCTGCTGTTGGGTTATTACAGCCGCTACAGGGAGAGAAGGTGGGTCATCTCCACATATTCCCACACTATCCCCAAACTCTCGTATGGTTTTACATTCTACGTTTACGTAAAGTGACGGAGCAGATAGAGAGTTTAACAGCAACAACAGCAGCTGAACACATTCTTGTGGAGAAACTGTGCTACTCAAACACACCGACCGGCGCGCGGGGCCCACTGCATTTTTTACGCGACTGTTCGAGCGTTTGGTTTTGCCGTTTGAAATGTTGACGAAGTGTGGAAAATGAGATTGCGCAAAAAGTTGTTTCGGTATAGTAACCAGCGTTTACCATTTTATCCTGTATTCGTGTACCTAATTTAGACTAATATATAAAGTGAATAAGTTCAGAAAATCCCGTCGGGGTGTTTTTTCTCACACTGTTGGCGCATTAGTCGTAGGTGAAGTATGTCACAAACTTGATTTGTAACTTCTGCATGACAATAGCGCTGAAACCTGACTGCTCAGAGTTCAGGAGTTTAATGGGCACAACTCTTGATATCTTGGTATCAAACCAATGCATAAAAAAGAGACAGAGTTTTTAAGTTTAATATTAATTACAGCAAAATGTGATCCAAAATGTAATAATACCACATCACAACTGTAATAATGTGCAATCATACAATAACATTTAACTGGGCCATGATCACAGAACAGCAATAACAACAACATGATAAGGACTATGACGCACATTATTATTTAAAGAAAAAATATATAATAAAATAGCATGAATTGGGTCATGAATGAAGGACAACAACAACAACATAATGATAGTGATGATGATGATTATAATAATACTAATAACAAGATATATACTGAGTAACAGCTATTCACATGGGACTATAAGTGAAAGAATTACATGATGCTACCATGGTATATGCTCAAAAACAGTAGGCCTTTACATAAAACATGTTATTATTTTAGTACCATATCTAAAACATCATAGTACATAGTAATAATATTGTGTTATTATTATATAACATTTGATATAACATATGGCAGACACATCAGTATGTAAAACAGGAGAATTCATGTTCTTAGAAAATCAAACACTTCTTCCTGCTCGCTGAATGAAGTTATTCCAAAGGTCATTTGTCTTAAGTTCTGTGTAACTGTCAGTTTCCGATTACACACGTAGCAAAATTAATGTGTATGTGTGTGCGTGTTTGATGTTTTCATGTTCTGTAAATATTTTCAGCAAACTGTCTGTTGTCTTAAGCATTTATGATGCACTCAGATTGTCAACAGCCTGGAGAAGCATTCAGTCTTGTTGACAAGCAGAATCCATAAATAAAGGCATTCAGACATTTCCATGGGACATTGTTGACATGAGACCTATATTATGTGACTGCATCTCCCATTCTCAAAACTAATCAAGATCAGTCCCTGTCAATTTTGCCATCTAATTCTGCATATGCATAAGCACATTCAGTTCAGTTCATTGCTGTGCTCGGTGGGCTTGTCTTTGTTATCAGTGGGTGCGGGTGTGCAAAGCTGTCTTAGATATGCTTTACATGTTTCATTGTTGAGTGTTTGGGAGCTGGTAATGGTGGCTTTTAGCAATGCTGTTAGCTGAAAGTGTCACCACACGTTTGCTGGTCCTCAATCTCACATGCAGTATGGACATTTAGTATCAGAGTAGAGGCCTTTGCACACCAAATATAACAACTAACTATATTATTTTAATAATCTTTCTAATTATTTGAGAATAGAGACGTCCACACCACAATTATAATGATAACAATAACTTTAACATTCTTGGTATGAACAGGCTTTAACAGTCAGATTTGTAACTCATCAGAACTACAACCCAAATTCCGGAAATGTTGGGATGTTTTTTTTTTATTTGAATAAAATGAAAACTAAAAGACTTTCAAATCACATGAGCCAATATTTTATTCACAATAGAATATAGAGAACATAACAAATGTTTAAACTGAGAAATTTTAAACATTTATGTTTAGTGTGATTTCTGTACCTGGAAAAGTTATGTAAATTATTGAAATAGTATAACTCCATTTTTATCATAAATGTCAATTTTTTTTTAGTTATTCCAAGCTCCAAAATATTTTGTCAGGTTGAAATCATGAGTAAAATATAAATCATGAGCAATTGGGGACTTACAATGGGGTGCCTTGGAGTAAAAAATGATGCGAATCAGTGGTATAGCCAGCATGGCTCACTGACTAGGCAAAGATGGGGAAAAAAATATGTTATTGATTTTCTTCAGTAGTTTTCCTTGTGATTTTATCCAGAGACAACACTGCTTTCATAAACTTATACAAGTGCAGTTTTCATGCAGATATTTTTCTTAGATTCTATGTCTCTTCCACTTTAAGTCATGGTGTTAACAGTTGTACAGTAACATTTTTGAGATGCATATTAAAGGGTTAATTCATCCAAAAATGATTTACTCTGAACTAGTGCTGTCAAAATTAGTGCATTAACGCATGCTATTAATCTTTCCAGTTTAACGGCATTAAAAATATTTAACACAGTTAACACAGTGGCAGAGCTAGGGTTGGCCACCCCACTCACAACTGCTGCTTCTGTCTCTTTTTTCTTGACAAGAATTGTGTTTATTTAGACGCAGAATGTCTTTACAACCACATCAAATGGAAGACTTTTCAGATGCACACTTCAACTTCGCCAGGCGTTAGTCAGACAAGCACGGAAAAGGTACAGGTGACAGAGGGAGCTTCAGTAGAATAACAGTGAACGCGTGCTCTTCAATTGCACACACAAATTCGGCAGCACACGCTGTATACATTTCTAAATGTCAACAGTAAATATGAATTTTCTGTCCTGTCAGCATACTGAAATGTCTATTTTCGTAGCGCGTGCTCTTCAGTTATTGCAGCCTTAAACTAAATGTCATGTAAATATGTGTTATATATAAGTCAGATTTAAGATTTCTCTGAAATGCAGTGGTTTTCCAAACTGTCCTGGAGCACCCCAGCACTGTCTCCCTCATCTAACATACCCGATTCAGCTCGTCAGCTCATTAGTAAAGACTTTAAGACCTGAAGTGGGTCAAAAAAGGTAAAGAGTTGTGAGAAAATATGATGCGTGTCAGATCCGCATCATGTTCACCAGCAGCAGCTCTTAAAGTAATAGAAGCAAAAAAACTAATAACTCAGCTGCTGCAATGTCTGTTAATCAAAGAAAAAAAGAGGAAATCAGTAACTTTTTTAATGTTGGGTCGGATTAATCACGATTAAATGTGCGTTAATTAGTAATTTTTTTCAAATTGATTGACAGCACTACTCTGAACCCATTTGACTTTTTGTCTTCTAAGGAACAGAAAAGAAGATGATTAGCAGAATGTTCCTGCTTCTCTTTACAATACAATGAAAATGAATGGTAAATACAGGCTGTTAAGCTTCAAAAATGACAAAAAGCACCATAAAAGTGTCCAAATCTAAAAATACTATCATGACAGGATGCTGAAAATTAGTGTGATGTGTAATGCAACAAACAAAGACAGCCATAGTGGTGATGCTTTTAAGGAGACACCATCAATAAATATATGCATTGCACATCTGATATTATTACATGAACTATCCCCCAGATTTGATTTAAATTTTTCCTCCAAAAATAATCTATTTGTGTCTTTTTTCCCAATACGTTTGAATTGTGGATGTTACCTATAAATACAGATCAAATACAAAAGTACAAAAGCTCCATTAGACTGTAATTGTCTGTCCACATCACAGTACATTTTTGAAGTGTTTACATTCACAGGTCAATATGGTCTCTAATATACCTATAAATATAAATATTTAATGTTGCTAAATTTTAGCAGACTTTAAAGAGCTTGAACAGTGTCAAATGACATAACTTCAATTGTTATTGTTATGGTGTGAACACTGGAGAAACCTTTTCAAAGTTCCTAGAACTACTGGCGGAAGTTCCCACTTTTTGGTGTGTTCACACCGCAGGAACTAGGAACGTAGGCTATTTAGTTATAGGAACTCTGTTTAGGGGAATTATTTTAGCTCCTACTTCAGAGAAGGGTCTAAAACAGTTCTAAAGGAAGAACTACCAGTGACGCAAGTGTATGCAGATTGGCCAAACACATACGAAACACCAGCTACCTGGCATTTTTAAAAAGCCATGTAAAAAATATTTACTCCATGAGCATGGAAAACAGCAATAATGGCATTTACTTGTTGTCCGCAGTGTTGTGTACTTTTCTCAGCCTCGATGATAACACTGCAAGTTGTCATAGGAGATTAAGTCACGGTTTTCACGCTCTTTTAATCACATAAATTGTGCGTTTACATTCCATCTCTGTTATCACAAAACCCACGACACACAGATTTTTTATATATTTACATTCACAGCTTCATGCCACTATGGTCTCTGTAGAAGCTCTAAACCTGTAACGAGATAAATATTGAACCTTACAACCCCCCCGCCATTTATAATCCTAATTTTTTTTTTTTTATAATTTCTCTCGCAATTATATCATTGGGTAATTATACTGTATATAAATTGCAAAATTGCAGGAATCAGGGAACCGCTACTAATATGCAGGGCACTAAAACCGCTTTCAATGCGCGCTCTCATTTTACTTTCACTTTTACTTTCGAGATTCGCGATCACACGCACTCTATACTACAGAGCAGCAGTACCATACATTTTACAAAATTAGATGTTTGTCAGTGGTGCTCAGTATCTGCAAAGCATTCGCCATAGTCCTATCAGTTATCTCTCCTTACTCTGTGTATTTGGTAAGTGAAATGTTATGTACTGTAATAGGCTGCTAGCAAGCGGTATATGTCCCTTTAGTGCAGTGGTTCTCAATTCCAGTCCATGCGTACCCCCACTCTGGACATTTTGTACGTTTCTCTTATTGCTTCAGACGTTTGTACTATTCGATTGTAAGTGCCCTACGAAGTGACCATCACATCACAGGATATTCCGCCATGATTCTAGTTCGAAGCGAAAGTATATGTTCCATTTAAAGGGCATTGAAGTGTGCGAGATGTGAATTAAATTGTATTTATTTATGTATACTATGTATTTAGGTATATTATGACACATTTCACACTTCTCTAGTAAGTTTCGTCTGTGTGTGAAGAAGCTGCAGGCACCAGCTGCTCAGGGAGTAGGGAGCAATGGACACTGTGTAGGGACCATGTAATAACTTGAGGAGGCATGAGATCTGTTCAAGATTGCATTATCTACAACAGACCATGTCAATCGGAACACAGTTCATTCACAGAGCTCACTTCTAACGAGCTGGTGTCTTAACAAAGAGAGACATGCAAAATATGCAGAGCGGGGGTACACAAGGACTGGAATTGAGAACCGCTGATTTAGTGGGTACGTAGAACGTGTTATTGATTTTCCGTGCCTTTCTGCATTCGGATTGACGCTTTGGGCACACCCCTAACCCCGCCCCCCTGATGCCATCGTCCATCACATGCTTCACTGTAGACATCGTCCGATGCCAATTTGGTAGACATCGCCCAAACCTAGTCCAAACTGAACAGCTTAAGCATTGGCAATATCAAAGCCCCATAAGAAAAAATCTAGATGATCAAGTCAAACACATTAATGCACTTGTCCACTGAGGTGCAAGGCTGCAAGCAATAAACAGTGGTGTAACTGTGGCTGTTGTTGTGTTTGGTTACCTGCAGGAAGGTTTCTATATGTTAAGTATGTGCAAGGTCATTCTTCCGTCAGGAATGCTTGCATGCATTAGTCCAGCATATGTATGCGTGCATCCATCAGTATTTAGGTATGCATGTAGCAGTGTGTTAGAACGGAGTAAATGCACGCTTCACAAACACAGAGACGCAAGGTCTGGTCCAAATCCTGTTCTTCCTGTCGGTTGAGTAATTCTTGTTTCTTGTGTGACTATGTGCAAGAATAGAATTTGCACTGATATGTTTTGTAAAAAGCTGAGAATGAAGATGATAATTATGAAATTCAAGTATTTTCTATGCACTATATTTGTGACTAACACTATATTGTTTATGCCCTTGATTCATTGAATTCAAAATCATTACGTGCACTTAAATGTTCCCTTTAGTTGAGTGTTCTTGTCATTGCTGTGTTTGTTTTATTGATTTTAATGCACTGTCTAGTGCATTAAGCAGCATTTGAGGTCAGTGACCAAAGGACACGAGCAAAGTAATAACACCCCTTAGAGACCCTATTCCTGTGGCCACTTATAAAGGATCATAAGGGACGTGTTTGGGACAAGCTTTGGTGTTTCTCTTATTATAGCTGTGGTCAGGAGCTGGTAGGCAGCAGTTGATATTTGGTCGCTGTAAACGTTCAGCTTGTACTCTGTTGTTTGTATTGTTGTTGTCTGTGAGATCAGTCTCCGTGGCAGCAGGGGTTAACAGAAGTTGAAAACTATTGAAAGTACAAGCTAGTGAAGTACACACTCCACTTCCTGCCTGGCCGCACACCAAGAGTAGGTGTGGTGAATATGCTCACTGCACAGGTAAAGGGCACTGATTTTTATTCAATCTGTCTCTCCTGTGCTGTGAGTTGTGACACAACAAGTTTCCAATAACACAAGGAATGTGTCTACACTGGTGTGTCGATGGTCTCTTGTTTTACTACTACACACATAGGACTCTATGAAATCCATTTTAATTTTCCCAATTTCTTCAATTTTTTTCTCTACAACATGACATATTAGTACTGTCATTTTACAGTTGTACTGAAACAAAGTTATTATTATTACTTTTTTTTCATTTCTCTTAATTCTGTTTTACTGGTTAAATTAAATTGTAATAATCAAAAGCATGTTTAATTAATTTAAATAATACAACTTATAAGATTTAACAACAGTTTATTAAAAGTTGAACAAAAATCAAATTTAGGGTCCTAAGGAATCGGTTTCATTTTACCCAAAGTGTTCCATACATTTTTTTTCTGGATTTTGAGTTAATGGTTTAACTGAATTTTAATAATCAAAAAGCCATGCCAATTGAATTCATAAATAAGAAATTCGGAACATCAAATTCAATATTTAAAATTCAAAGCGAAGATTGAAGATTTTACAGAAAGTAGCCTAATTGAACCGAACGTGTCTCCTCCTGGTTGGAGTAAATGCTTCGTTCGACTTTTCGGAGATCATCTACTCTTCCCTGTGGATGACCTCTGACCTACGTTCCCTACGATCTGAATTTCTGCGCTTTGAATTTTATTGAATTTGAATTTGATGTTCCGAATTTCTTCTTCTTCTTGAAAACTTGAAGCTGTATTTTTAAGAACTGGATATTTGCAGTCTAAGAATTCAGAACCAAAAATCAGCTGTTTGAAAATACATGTCTTTTAAAAACTGCCATACATTTTTTATTGTGTTAAATATAAAATGTGAATTATTCAAGTAAAAAAAAATCTTATTCAGAACTATGTTAAATTTCACATAATATTCAGTTTTGTTAAATGACACTTGTCAATAATTCAAATTTACACAATTCAAATTCAAAGAGTTTTTTTCATATTATAAGCTCCATAGTCTTATAAGTTCTTTTAATTTGAACCAACTCTGTGTGGTCAATTTTAACTTGTCTGGATGTATTATTTAATAGAAATGTATTATCACTTTTAGTGTAGTGAAGACTCACTACTTATCATTATTCATAGTGAAGACTTGAAGTATTTGATGATAGTTTTTATCAAATGAAAATGTTAAGATGTTTATGAAGTGACTCTCAGAGCAGCTGTGGAGAAGTTGTTCATGTTTTCACATTCTCATCGTGAGACTGAAAACACCACAAGAGTTATGTATTCTTAAGGATTTGTAGTAGATGAAAACGCATCACTCATTCACACAGAGACATACAGAACAAACAGACATATTTTAATATATTTTTTTGGTATATTTACAGAGACTAATTCATATTGCGATTTGATTAAGTGTACAGCCCTGCTTTTATTTATCCAAATTTAGCCAACTTCTGTGACATTCTGTGTGTAAATTCAATTTTAATGACTGGATTCCCCAATTTAGTCCATGTTTTCTGCATCACAGAAATCATAGGGCCCTAAATAAACTTGTCACGTGTCAAAGGTTTTAAAGCCAAAAAGTAAAAAAAACAAGCACTCTCTAAGATACATCTGTACCAGAAACAAAAGATTTTAAATGGAGTTTGACTGATATTTTATAAGAGTACCTTTAATAATGGCCACAGTCATATCACCCTGCAGCCCAAGACTGGTTGCCCACTGAAGCTAAGCAGGGTTGAGCCTGGTCAGTACCTGGATGGGAGACCTCCTGGGAAAACTAGGTTGCTGCTGGAAGAGGTGTTAGTGAGACCAGCAGGGGGTGCTCTCCCTGTGGTCTGTGTGGGTCCTAACGCCCCAGTTTAGTGATGGGGACACTATACTGACAAAAAGCACTGTCTTTCGGATGAGACGTTAAACCAAGGTCCTGACTCGCTGTGGTCATTAAAAATCCCATGGCACTTCTCGTAAAGATTAGGGGTGTAACCCCGGTGTCCTGTCCATCTTCAAATTTTCAGACAGGTTTTTTGAGTTTTAGATTATCGGCAGTCTAAAACATTTCTGTTAACGCAAAGGATGATTGACAGGACAGGCTTTTGATCAAGCCAAGCTCAAGTATAATTTTGTTAATATTTTCTGTATTTTGTAGGTTAGTTTTATAACCCTGTTGCAGGACAATTAATGTAATATATTTGTAAAAAAAATACTATGTTGATTTCCTAGCATCAAAGAAATGATGTGTCTTTTTACCTGAATCAGTTAGATTATTTTATCTAGGGCTGCACGATTGATCAGAATAAAACTAAAATTATAATATCAAGTGGAATTATCAAATTTCAAAGGGTGCGATTTAATTTTCGATATATTCACTGTCTTTCAAAGTGTAGCGCAGCACAATGTTATTTTCTCAGTCTCGGAGTGACTCGTATCACAGTAAATGCTGAACTCATCTTTATACCAGGTCTTGAGTTTGGGTCACTTATAACATGCATTAGGAAACGTAACATGAACTTGTATTGAGAAGAACCCTCTTTAAGCTTTAAGCTATGCGGAAGCTATGCAGTTTTTAACCAAAATAACAGCTCAATGGTTTTATCTTTGAAAATGATTTGGTAACACTTTATTTTAAGGTCTCTTAACTAGTTGCTTTTTAGCATGCATATTACTAGAATTTTAGCCAATTAATTAAATAATTAAGCACATATTAAGGCCTTATTCTACATGACCTTATTCCACATCCCTAATCCTACCCAATACCTACATTTACATTTACATTTAGTCATTTTGCAGACGCTTTTATCCAAAGCGACTTACAATTGGGGAATACATAAAGCGATTAATCTTGAAGAGGCAAACAGACAGAGGAAGTGCCCCTAAAACCAAGTCTTAGGCATTGTTCAAATAAATACAAGCTAGCAAGGGAAGGAGAGAAAGGTGAAGAGAAAGATGAAGATATAGAAAAAGTTTTTTTTTTTTTTATGATGATGATGAAGTCAAGTAGTGTTGAAAGAGATGAGTTTTCAGTTGTTGCTTGAAGATTGACAGGGATCCAGCATTCCGGATGGGGGTGGGAAGATCATTCCACCAGCCAGGAATGGTGAACGAGAATGTTCTGGAGAGTGATTTTGAGCCTCTCTGTGATGGTACCACGAGGCGTCGCTCACTAGCAGATCTCAGACTTCTGGAGGGGATGTAGATTCGTAATAGTGAGTGGAAGTAGGTGGGTGCTGAGCCTGTGGTTGTTTTATATGCAAGCATCAGTGTCTTGAACTGGATGCGAGCTGCAACTAAACTAAATTTAACAACTACCTTAACCTTACTAACTATTAATAAGCAGCAAATTAGTAATTTATTGAGGGAAAAGTAATCGTTAATAGTGAATAAGTGTTCCCTATTCTAAAGTGTTACCAATGATTTCAGCTATAAATTTAAATTTTATAGCTATAAAAATTAGTATTACAGTTTTACTGTAAAATAATTATTATGTTATTTTTCTCAAATAGTTGATTTTTTATTTTAGAGTGAAAAATTACCATAGTAAAAGTTTTTAAAATATTTGTATTCAATAATAATAATATAGTCATTTTGATATATATTTGATATATTTTGCAATTAGATTTTTTCCCCTAGATTTCGCAGCCCTAATTTTATCTGTAATATTATTTACTTATACAAATTGTTTATTTATTATAAGTCAGCTCAGCTCAGCTGAGGAGAACTCAGTCACCTAAGAACACTGAACAACTTTAAGGCAGTTATTTTCATTTTGTATCTTTTTTTTAGTATTTAACTTATTAGTTATAAGTTCTTAGTAAGTAGCACAGTTTAGATGATTTGATTGATGATGAAATCGCCTTTTTTGTAGATTCTTGGTGTTTAATCTTGGTGTTTTGTCCCTCTATTTTTTGGTTATTGTTAAGAATGTTCATGCAGAAGTTCCCTGAAACAATTTCTCCATGCGGATAAATGCTACTATTCTTAATCAGACAAGCGGCACCAATAAAATAACCAAATATCAGCCAGTTAAATGGCCTGGGTAATATATTGATTTCAATAACTGCACAAAACTATCAAGCAAAATCAGAGGAACTCTCACAGTGTGTGTGTGTGTGTGTGTGTGTGTGTGTGTGTGTGTGTGTGTGTGTGTGTGTGTGTGTGTGTGTGTGTGTGTGTGTGTGTGTGTGTGTGTGTGTGTGTGTGTGTGTGTGTGTGCGTGTGCGTGTGCGTGTGTGTGTGTGTAAACCTGTTGGTTTGGATGTCATTGGCGATACATTGAGGTGTAAAACAACTGCATTTCAGCATGTCTGAACCAGGTATGAGTAGGAGTTAAAAAATGATTATGTAGAAACAGAAGTACAATGAGACAGGATGAGAAAGGGGTAAGGGCCCACAGATACATGGACCAATAGAGTTGTTTTCTATTCAAGACCACCAGCCGCCCCTCACACACTCATGCACACAGACGAGGAAGAGTTAGGATGATGAAAGAGGAGCAACTGAACTTCTAAAGGAAGTGTGAACTGGAGAAAACAGTGACTTATTATTCAGTCCCCATCAGCATGTATACATATGTCACTTCTGTTAGTGCACAAAAACAGCTCTTTCAATAATGCTTCAACACATTAAAGCAATAGCTTATTAAAAAAACACTTATTTGAAAATTTTGTAATAATTGTGTAATAATGTGTACAGTCTGTGTAATAATGTGTACAGATTTATGAATTATGTACAGGACAACCTGGAATTCACTGACTTTACTTTAAATAAATAGACTAATGAACCTATAGAGAGAAGTTTTTAATAATTTTACAGTCCAGTACAGTCAGATGTTACCCTGCAGTTTACAATGCACAGAATCTACAGTGACTTTACAGGAAATCATCTGTGAATGAGGGCAACAACCGGCCAAATATCTCCACGCACATGCACAAATCTCAGTACAGCACTGCACATGCACACACTCTGTCATGAGGGTGCCAAACACATCTATTTACAGTATCCTGAGTAGCAGTGTGATAAATAGAAGACACGAGGACAGTAGATGTATTTTCTGCTATAAGTCAAATTAATACATTTGAATTAATATTAATACTTAAATACACAGTACTCTTAGTTTGGTTTTTATTCTTTTATTTTATAGAACATAAGGGGCCAGTTTTACTAAAAGCTTGCGCTGGCGCAAACCGTCTTTTGGCATTAAAATAGAAACACAGTGTGAAATTAGCACTGAAAAGGCATGGACACAGTTATTTTTGCGCTTGACCTTATTGAAAATGTATTTGTAGGAGTTTCCCCTTCAGATGCAAAATTTATGGGAGGAGAGTATTCAAATGAATCACGCAACGCGATTTACTAACGTTTACACTCGTCAAATTACTGGTATTTGCGCCATTATTTAACGCCCAAAAAAGCAGATGGTACTTTACGTCTTAAAGCAGATGGTAATTTGCGCTGCTCTTGGTGGATTGCGCTGGTCATTATGGAAATTATCTGGTTGCATCCAGGTACTTACACACTGTCTGTGTTCTTTAATGTGCACCTTGTCAGTAAATCACCCGCAGAATTTTCCTCTTCCATCGGCACTATTATGGAATTGCGCTCTAACGCTAATTTGCCCTGTTTAGTAAATCTGGCCCAAGACGTTCTTTTGTGTGGAGTATAGTTCAGATAAGTGATATGTGTAATAGAAGATGATTTCACAAAGATTATGTTGAAGCGTAGATGACACAGACATAATCTGTAACTGTAGAATTCCACAGAAAAGCCATGGAGATTTCCATAGCAGTCAAACGACTTATTTACAACTTAGGCTTTACGGTTATGCTATAAAAACATGTATAAATATCCTGGAATTTTTTAATTGTTACATGGAAAGATAATGTAATATCAATTTCTATTGTGAATATGAAGTTCTGAGCTACAGTGGGGCAAAAAAGTATTTAGTCAGCCACCAATTGTGCAAGTTTTCCCACTTAAAAAGGAGAGGTTTTTCATCATAGAACCTCACTGAGAGACAAAATAAGAAAAAAAAAATCCAGAAAATTTGTAAGTGGTAAATTCCTCGGTATTATTTGGTCCTACAAACAAGCAAGATTTCTGGCTCTCACAGACCTTCTGAGGCTCCTCTGTCCTCCAGTTACCTGATTAATGATCTGTTTGAACTCGTTATCAGATAAAAGACACCTTTCCCCTCCAAACTCTATGGCCAAGACCAAAGAGCTAAAGCACCAGCTTTGAGTACCCAGAAAAGCGCTATATAAATGTAACAAATTGTTATTATTACCTAGACAGCCATCAGGAAAAGACCACTTGAACCAGTGGAGCTCTTACAATCTGACTTTGCTGCAGTTGGAACAAACTGCTGGTTCATCATGTTTGGGGCTGGCCAGAGGAGAACTGTATCGTGAGATTTTGAGTGAAAACCTCCCCATCAGACTGAGATGAAACCTGGTTTCTCCCAAGGTTTTTTCTCCATTCTGTCACCAATGGAGTTTTGGTTTCTTGCCGCTGTCGCCTCTGGCTTGCTTACTTGGGTACACTTCATTTCCAGCGATATCATGAACTTCATTGCACAGATACTATTTAAACTGAACTTAACCCAATGGAGGTGACGGGGTCCTCACTGGGGATCTGTCTCTGGGGCTCATCTAGGTGTCCTGGTCTCCACTGACGTTCAGAGCTGTAGAGGTCGTCTCTAGGTGCTGATCCATCATCTGATCTGGATACGAACTGGATCTGGTGACTGCATTGACCATCTGGGCTAGATAAGGACCGGATCGGGAGGCTGCGGTGACCTCGCAATAAGAAATAAACAGACTAATATTAGCGTAGATGTCAATCTTCTTACGATGTAACAAGTACATCGTGTTTTATAGGAAGTGTTCCCGGTTCCGGTTGACCTAATTAATGCAGCCTAACAATCCTTTAACGGACTTGAATATAAGAAGCGTAATAGTGTGTTATGTGTACGCCAGGTTAAAGAGACTTTGTCTGGGAAATAGGGCTGCAAATAGTTATTTTGATTTTCAACTAATCAAATGTTTATTAATACAATATTTATATGTTCAAAGCGGTAACTCAAAACCTTTGTGTAATGTTGCTTCCGCGCTGCTAGATGTCAGTATGTCCAAGATGCCTTCCATATAGGCCAGTGTGACAATAACAAAAATTAATGAGTGCACCTTTAATAGGTCTTATCTTGGAAGAAAAATAATCCATATAATTTTATACAGCCCTGCTGATGTGTGCACCTCTGTTTTATTTTTCAGTATGTGTCGGGACCGATATGAAGTTGGCTTTACCCTCCAGTCTTGAGAATCATTATGAAATGCTCAGGCTGCTGTACACGGGCTGCCAGGTGGTTCATGGTAACCTGGAGATCACACACCTGCAGGGAAATCCAGATCTATCCTTCCTGCAGGTACGGGTATCTCTACAGTGCTTTTTATTACACAGCAGATGTATATTGGAGCACAACCCTTTCTACATTCCTGTTCGTTTTCTTTGCCACTGTGTAAATAATCACAATGCAATTAATAATGTGTGTATGCCTGAGTTTGACCGTAGCATAATTCTGAAAGTCTACAATACGGTTTTATATAGATGCTTTAAATTACACAGGCATAATTATTTTAAAAAGCTTAGAGGGTTGTGCATTACATAAATTACATAAAAAAAACATGTTACTTCAAGTAAAACTTAAAAAAAAATGAATAAACTGAATCGGAATAATAAAATTGCTATTTATTTAAGCTACTCACTTACAATGAGTCTCAATGTCAAATCAAATTTGAAAATGAAAAGAGATGCTTGTGTTTTGTTTGTCTGTAGGAGATTGTGGAGGTTCAGGGGTATGTGCTGATAGCTCACGTCTCAGTGCGTTCAGTTCCTCTGGACAATCTGCGGATAATACGAGGCAGTCAGCTTTATAACTCCAGCTACGCTCTCGCTGTACATAACAACTTCCACCACAGTCAGACAGAACTCAGCCTGAGAGAACTACACCTTAGGAGTCTTACAGGTAAGGAGTGTGGGTACATTTTTTTATTTTACTTTATTTTTAGGCCTTTACATTTTTTGATTTAAGCATGAAAGGGTATTACTTACTACTCTAATTTCCTCAGTCACTTGAGATTAAATGGATGGTGACCAGTCTAGTTAGGGGATGCCACAGATAAGTTTATATTCGCTCTGTAAATTAATACAATTTTATAAGTCATGAAAATTTAAATTGTGAATATACATTTTTATGCTCAGATCTAAAAATGTGCTCTTTGTAAGTACTTGTATATTGAGAAAATCCAGCTCAAATGGTAACATCAGACTGTAAGTAGAGAGTAATTGCTAGTGTGATTCTCTGGGTGACAAATGTTACTAGGTAATAACTATTTCCTACAGAACACAAAGTGGTCTTTCTCCAGGGGTCTTAGAATGTATTTAATTACTGGAAGTGTTTTGTCTTATGAGAAACATTTGTACTCTTATAAGTGTAATTGAACAAATTAATGAAATTAATAAATGCATTGCATTGATTGTTATTTTAAAATCTTCTGCTGTCAGTACAATAAAAAAATGCCTTATCCAGTAATGACAAATGAGTTCAAAGTCATGGCAAAGACATGGAAATTCTAATTCAGTCATTTGTTAAGAAATGGAAAAATCAGAAATTAAAAAATCAGGGGATTTTAAAATTGTGATTTCTAGACATAGAAGGTCATAGAAATTTATATTAAAACCTCATAGAATGTCATGACATTTCTATAGCAATTTTTCAAATTTTCTGTAAGATCTTGGTGCAAAATGGTCCATCACCTATTGTTAATGGAGTAGCGCCACATGAGGAACTGCTCACAAAGTGTTAACTTTCAAATCAAGCAGTTTTTATTATGGTCAAAACAGTGAATTTGCATGACCAAGTTTACCCTGATTTGAAATGTACAATGGGAATTTTTTCCTCCTCACTCAAAACTTCCTATTGCACATCTTCCAATTGAAATTACTAGATTTAAAATGTGAAATTTCGCAAAGCAAATATACATTTGAAAGCATTTTTATGCTCAGCTCAAACATATTTTATTGAAATATTGAAATTGCTATTAGTTAAGGAAGTGGAACCCTGTGAGTAAAAATATTTCTTACGTTTCACAGAAATCTTGCTTGGCGGCGTTTATATTTGGGAAAATCCTCAACTGTGCTTTCCTCAGAAAATTAACTGGGAAGATGCTGTAACTAAAGTTGAAAACAAACTGCTGCACCTGCAAGACATCCCACAGACCTGTGAGTTAACTTCTAGAGAACTACCATCAAACATCAGATTGTTTAATGTGTCACTGTTATTTCTGAATAATACTTATCTTTTTTAGGTCCTCGATGTTCTTCAGCTTGTCCTTCAGACGGTGGATGCTGGGGAGAAACAAAACAGGACTGCCAAACATGTGAGTGTCACTGGAAATATGTTTTTTTTGGGTTTGATAAAAAAGTGCATAGAATCATGTCCTAGACTTTTCTAATGTATACAGTATATTACATAATCATATAATTTTGCAGTCATTTCTTATTAGTTAATGGGCATTTTTGGTGCTTTATGGCAAAATTGATATCTGTTTTGACTACTGTGTTAATTTTTTTGACAGTATTAAATCGTGTTTAAACAAGAGAAAATTTCTGATCAGTTCAGTGCCACATCTCCTATCAGGGATTAAATAGATGCAATTTGACCACATCAATTATGTAATTTAGGGGTGACCCCGAATAATCGACGATTCAATGCTTTCATAGGAGGAGCCTGATTCGACTCCCAATCTCACAGTCGAATATTCGCGGGGTATTATGATCATGCCATTTTGGCTATATGGGGGTGCTCAAATGTCTGATTTCACAGAGAACGTCTAGGTTACGTACGTAACCCCCGTTCCCTGATGGAGGGAATGGAGACATTATGTCGTGACGACATAGGGGATTTACTTAGAAGCCCTGATCATCTCTGACTAAAGAAAGAACGCCAATGAAATTGGCTAATGGATTTTGCATACCTGAGCCACTCCCCGTGCATACGGGTATAAAAGGGTGACAGGTGCGTCCACTGATTAGGTTTTACGCTGAGGAGCCGAGACGAGTCCCTGGCAACCAGCGATGGTTCAAGATTGTGGCATGGGGACATAACGTCTCCGTTCCCTCCATCAGCGAGCGCGTGACAGACAAATGCCATGCAAGAGGTTGCAACCTTCCTCCCGCCCCAGCGCAAATTCGCTAACCTTGGTGCCCACCGGACCACTGAGTACATCGCTGCTGGAGATAGCCAAGCCACTGTTTCTTTCCCCACGGAAATCGGAAGGGATTTCGACCTTCAGTGAAAGACGGCTTCAGGTCTTTCCTATTTGTTGTTACAGCTTGCCGTAACGGCAGGGAAGCAAGCCTTCCGCTACGGAGGCCACATCCTGCCCGAAGGGAGGTAACATATACTGATATGGACTGACCCATGCTTGGAGCAGTACTACATACGACTGGGCTCTGGGGCAGATCCTACCTAGGTGTAGGGAGGAGATGCTGCCAGCAGAACCTGACAGAGAGCTCTGTCAAAGAGAAGACACGGGTTTACGATGAGGGAAACCTTACCGTGGAAGAATACACATATGGGATTACCCGGAGGGTAAAAGTTCGCCCTTGGACCAGCGGCGGAACAGAAACAAAATGAAACAGAAGATTCTCCTCCCAGCCCTCCACCGGGGGAAGGAGCGGCGCTGTTCTCGCCGTCTCCTGAGAAAGAGCAAACTCCAACATTTCCAGGTTCCCCGCGTCAGGGCCGCTTTGTCGACTTCCTGGAGAGGCTCTCTCCTGCGAGAGGCTCGACGCGCCGGCCTAGGTGTCGATTCAGCCTGGGGCGGAGCGGATCTGGAGGACGCAGGAGGGCGCCCACGGCAACGTGCAGACTGAGGCCTGGCCCCAGGGGCAGCGGTGGGTGGTGCATCACGCCGGGGCAGGATGTGCTGGATCGCCTCGGTCTGCTGCTGTACCGCCGAGAACTGCTGGGCAAAGCCCGCGACGGTGTCGCCGAACAGCCCCGCCTGGGAGATGGGGGCGTCGAGGTGAATCATCTAGCCGCGAGGGCTCGGGACTGGGTGGTCTGTTGACCTCCAGCCCGATACTCACGGCTGCCCGGGCAAGCATTACAGTCTGGGTCCGTCAGGCGACAACACCCGAGGGGGGCAGCCCCACCGCACTTTCAACCTCAGAGGACGTGAACCCATCCCCCGATGCTGCGATCGACATCCTATCTACAGATGGCGCACCAAATGAAATGCTGGGCGCCCCATGGGACGTACCAGCAAAATCACCCAGGAACCGGACGGGATGTTCGCTGCGTGAGGAGTAAGAGGTCCGTGGGGACGTACCCGGCGGAGGCTCTTACTGTTACCCTCAGATCTCCCAGAGCGTCAGCCGGCGATCCTCTGCTTGCAGAGAGACCAGCACGGGTGGCGGCAGAGGGTGCCAATCCTTTCATAAAGGAAAGGCGAGATCGCAGCGAAATCATGCTTATACGCCCACAACAGGCGCATGAGTCATCCACGAACGCATCTTCAGCGTGTTGGAAGCCCAGACACTGAAGACAACGATCGTGTCCGTCATCCGCAGACAGGAAACGACCGCAACCAGAAGGACACAGACGAAATGGCATCTTGAAAAAGACGCGATCGTCCGTGATTTGCTCTTTTAGAATTTGCTCTCTTAGTTGAAGTGCCCAGGGGAATCGCTGATGAGAGGGACTCTGCTGATCGCACCGTTACGCCAACCAGGAACAAAACAAAGATGAAAGGCTTTGTGGAGATCAGCACTCTTCTCATCCACTCGGCTCCGAAGCAAAAATCTAATCAGTGGACGCACCTGTCGCCCTTTTATACCCGTATGCACGGGGAGTGGCTCAGGTATGCAAAATCCACTAGCCAATTTCATTGGCGTTTTCTCTTTAGTCAGAGATGATCGGGGCTTCCAAGTAAATCCCCTATGTCGTCACGACATAACTCGTAGTGACCGACAGATAGGGAACTACCGGTTTTCTCCCAATAAGTTAATACAGCCTATTATGATAATGCTGTAAATAAGAATCTGGAAAGAAAGAAGCTATAAATAAATATTTTAACATGCATGAATAAATCCAACCACCCCTATAGATTTAAGTTTCACTTTTCATAATCCGTGACCGACAGAGGAGCATGGCGGCAGGAATTTAAATCTTTAAAAAGACTCAAATTTACACAGGCAGAGTGAAAGACAGGATTTTTTTTCAATCAGGTAGGTATAGGTTATTTCAAAACATTTTGGCCGCTTTATATATAGTGTATATAGGCCTACTATTATCTATTACGAGATGCATTTGGTTGAGATGCGCTGAAGTAAAAGCGCTTTATTGTAGTAGTACGGTGATTATCTCTTCAGCACGTGTCGCGAGCAGGACAAACAACATAAATATTAATGACTATGACTCAGACTGTCATATACATAACATTATAATGAGAACACTATCATAATAAAATGCTGTTAATTTTGAGTTTAGGTGCTGTGTTTCTGCACGTTGTTGCATGAAGAGCGCATCCACAAAAGGAGTTCATTCAGAGCCGCGCAGACACGTTCACTTGTGCACTCGATGCATTTTTTGCAGATAGCCTGTAAAGTCGTAACATAAATAACGAAGCGTATTCTGTATGAGAGAAATTAGTTAAATCCCATTTATTAAAAAAAGAGCTATCAAATGCTTCATTTTACTGGTCATCTTTAATGCGCACAGCTCAAAACCGAAATGCAGAACATTAATAACTATGGCATATAGCCTACATAACGTTATAAAAAGGGCACTATTGAAATTAGGGCTGCAACAACTAATCGATAAAATCGATTATTATCGATTATGAAAATCATTGACACCGATTCTCATTATCGATTAGTCGGGTCTGCCCACAGTGCACGTCCAACTTCAGCCGGTTGCTCAAATTACAGCACTGAATAACGCATTTCTAAGGACAAAATGCATCTAAAAATAGTGGAGGAAACAGAATGAGATGCCGCGGGAGAAGTATGTGATCCAAGCTGCCCAAAACATGATAATTCTTTACTTTGAGCTTTAAGTTAATGCATTAGTGTAAAGACTTGCCCTGTCAGGCGCTGTGACACATGCGTGTGCGTCCTCAGCGCAAAAAAAATTAAGTTTACGATCATATCCTTATCTATAAATGTCACAAATTCACACGAGCATTTCCATTTTTGCATAAAGGTCCCGTCATGACAGCCTGTGTTAAGTTTAAAATACCTAATGATTACCAGCGCGGCGGGCATGTGCACGCGCGTCAGACAGACGGAACACAGAGAGCGGGGTTAAGTTGGTTTTGTTTTCGATATTCGTGACCCATTCAGCGATAAACGGCAATAACTCCAAATCGACTTGCCCAAAAAAAATCTAAACAGTGTGATCACCAAAAGGGCAAACTGATCATGTTTCACAGCCTTCTTTTTCACAGTTTTCGCTCGATGTAAGCACTAGCCCGCACAAGCCGTCTCAATGTGCATCAAGATGGGAGAGCTTGCTCAGAGAGCTTTTCAGTAAGGGACCATGGGGAAAGTGCAAGTTTTCTTTGTTTTTTGCTATAGCTCACTGGGCGGTGTTTTTGTAATAGATTTTTAGTTAAAGGGCCTATAGACATGAGACCAGTGTTAATCAATAGAAGGGGACAGTGGACATTTTTTCACAACCTTCCATTTTACACCTACTGGTAGAAAAGAGAATTGCATGTCAAAAATTTACTTTCTTTTTGGGATAACAGCATGTAATTGTCTGAATATAAATATGAGACGCTCCATAACCGCCTTTTACAGGATAAAGAAATGACAGTAAGACATGACTGTGATCAAAGTCTGTGTTCCTGCAGAACATTCCTCACCTGTTGGTTAACACTGAGTCTTTATTATCTTTATTATTATTTACATTTTTAAAAGAGATTTAAACTATATTCACTGTATACAATGCTTAACAAATTTATTAAAACAAATTTATGTAACGTTTTTAACAAATGATGTAAGGTTTGTGCCCCTGCTGCTCTAAACTAACTGCATTGGTGATTACCAAAATCATGTTTTAGCTTTCTGTATCGGTTAATCCTCCAAAATGCGTAAGCTCTTTAGTTACAGTAGTAGGCTATTTATGATGCTATAATATAATTATTGCTGTTATCTATGAATGAAAGGCAGAGTCACTTTATAGTGTTTTTTTTCAGATACCCAATTACAGTCAAAAAGTACATAAACAATGCAAGCAAGAATGCAAGCTGTAATGAGGCCATTTTTGTTATTATAAATACTAATTAGTTGTTTCTGTTTGTAATTTGTCCAATAAATGACAATAACATTTTTAGATTTAAACAATTTTTTGACAGATTCCTAAAATATTGGTTTTCTCTTTATGACAGGTGGTTTAATAAATTAAGCACTGTATGTTTTCATACAGTTTTATACAGACATTGAGCAGAATGTGGAAAAGTGTGTTTTTTGTCAATAAAACAAAATAATTGTATTTAATCCGATTAATCGAAAGAATAATCTACCAACTAATCGATTGTCAAAATAATCGTTAGTTGCAGCCCTAATTGAAATATTGAAAAAAAAATTGTGAATTTTTAGGGTTTCGCTGATGTTTAATGTTAACTATCTTTTAATAAAAAAAATCATATTATTTACCCTGTTTGTATCTGCGAGGCATCCGTTACACATTTTCCTTGTGTGTTAAAGTCAGTAATAATTACTGTCGAATGTCGCAGTAATAATTACTGTCGCCCCCAAACATGATTCGACTATCAGTCGAATATTGGCAAGATTAGAAAATTCCGATTCGACTATGAAAATCCTTAGTCGAGGACACCCCTCATGTAATTATTTGTGTTTAGTCGTGAAACCTAATGAAATTCCTCTTTTGAGACAATTACATTTACATCTTTCTCTACAGTGACCTTTGTGCATTGCTCATCTGGCTGTTTGCGCTGTAAGGGTCTGAAACCCAACGATTGCTGTCATGTGCAGTGTGCTGCTGGGTGCACAGGGCCAAAAGACACCGACTGTCTGGTAAAAAGATCATAATTATTGCATTATATCATTCACATGTAACTGAACTGAAATAATATCTATTTTGCCCCATTTTGTTATTGCGTCTTTAGGCCTGTCGTCACTTCAATGACAGCGGGACATGTAAAGACAACTGCCCCCCACCCAGCATCTACGACCCCAACACCTTTCAGTCCAAACCCAACAAGGACAAAAAGTTCAACTTTGGAGCCACATGTGTTAAACAGTGTCCTCGTATGTCAAACTTTTAATTTACTAACAAAATATCGTGCTGTATGTCCACAGGCCTTGATTTATTTTTTCTCTATCTGTGTATGATATATGTTGTACTGACGTCTTTAGATAACTATTTGGCAATGGAAGTGGCATGTACAATGGTCTGTCCCAAAGCGAACAAGGAAGTCATTATTGTTGAGCCAGATGGTAAAGAAACACAGAAATGTGAAAAGTGTGAAGGAGAGTGTCCAAAAGGTGTGTGCATTTGCTTCTACGTGATGGTTCAAGCTGCAATTTAAAAATGTTTGAAAGTTCCAAAATGTTTGAAAAGGCATTTCATAACAGTTGATGTGTATATATATATCTTTGCATATACTCTATATGTTAGCATCATTTCTCCTATTTTTATCTCATTATATTAATTTACATGTGATGTCTGTTAGTGTGCTATGGACTAGGAATGGGAAACCTTCAAGGGGTGTCAGTGGTGGATGCCACCAACATTGGCATGTTTGTTGGCTGTGAAAAAATCTACGGCAGTTTGGCTTTTCTTTCAGACTCCTTCAAAGTGTAAGCAAGGATAGTTCACCTACAAATTCCAATACTGGTTCTAATGTTGCTTGTCTTCTTGCTTCTGTGGAACACAAAAGGAAGATATTAAGAACATGTAGCTACTCAAAAAGTATTATAAAAGGGATTTGCATGATAAATGAACTATAATCATACGATAGATTTGTGTTAGAAACAGACTGAAATTTACAAGTTTTCCCCTCTGCTTTAGCTCTCAAACTGTTGTTCAATTTTAGTAATGTTTTATTCCATAAGGAAATGTGCATTAACTTCGCTAGAAGCATTTACAGAATAAGTTGCATAAAACTCACATGACTTTGCCTCAAGAGATCACGTGATTGAGTAACTGGCCTAACCAGCAGATCAATCCCATTGCACACCATCTATTTTGTCATCCTGAAATGCCTGAACCAAAGTGATCAAAATTATTTGGTAAAATGATGTCCCAGAACTGTCTTTCATTACTGTATCACAAAATCAGGCATTTGTCTCTAAAGGCAAGATAACATAACATAATTTGTTATTGCATTTCATCTGCTCTCCTCTGAGGTACAAGTATTGTTTAATACTTACAGGCTTACCTGGTTGCAAGATCTTTTTTTATTATTTTATTACTCATGATTTGTACCAGATTCCCAGTAGTAAAGATTTTGTTCTCTTAAATACATCAAGTGGAAACAGTGCTTTATATTTGCAAATGTTTGATGCAATATTCTTTTCTTTTTTTATCTTTTGTGTTTCACAGAAGAAATAAATTAATATGGGTTAGTATAGTCATGAGGGTGAATAACTAGCTGACTTTAAATAATTTCTTCTAATCTAAATATTTCCATCCATGACTGTGGTATTGTTATACCTGTTGTTATATTTATTGTATTAAAATATATTGTGTTGTTAATACAGAAATGCTGCTACCAATTCATCTGGACTGCAGTTGAGTGACCTGGAAATGTTAAAGACAATAGAAGAAATCACAGGTGAAGATCACAGTTCATATGGACTCGCATCATTAAGATTATAAAGGAAATACAAGTCTATACCATAGGTCCAATGTCTGAACTAAAATCTACATAACAATGCTACTAGTTGTACCAGTCAATCATTCAATGAAATTTCCATTTGCAATAACATTATGTTTGTATTTTAGGATATCTGTACATAGATGCATGGCCAGATTATTTGTTTAATCTGAATGTTTTTGAGAACTTGAAGGTGATCAGAGGAAGAATGCTTTACAAGTAAGTATATGTTTGTCTGTTTTTAGTTCTTACTTGAAATGTATCTCTTCTTTTGCTTTTTGTTCCTTATTTCCTGTTTCCTAATTCTGTCTTTAAAAACATGTGATTTGCTAGACTATTTACCCACTTTTCTTGTTTGTCTAATCATTGTCTTGTTAGACATATCAAACCTGCTGTTTCCTGTTAGTTGTAAAGGTTAATGATTATCCTGTACACCTGCCTCATGTTATATCAGTTTTTTTTCCTTTCATTGCTTCAAGTCAATTCTATGGAAGGCCGTTTTCGCCACTGAATAAAAAAAAAAAGGTTCTTGCGACTTTTTATCTCACAATCTTTTGCGACTTTTTTCACAGAATTCCATGATATAAACTCAAAATTGCGAGTTATAAAGTCAGAATTACGATTTATAAAGTCACAATTGCTTACTTTTTTCTCGCAATTGCGAGTTTATATCTCACAAATCCGTATTTTTTCTCTCAATTCTGACTTATTTCTCAGAACTGTGAGATAAAAACTCGCAATTGCGAGTTAAAGTCTAATTTTGAGGGGGGAAAGACTGATATGTTCTCAGAATTGCGAGTTTATATCTCTCAATTCTGACTTTACAACTCGCAATTGCGTGTTATAAAGTCAGAATTGCGAGATATAAACTATAAAGAGAAAAAAAAATCAGAATTGTGAGTATATCTCGCAGATTTTATTTCTCAGAATTGCGAGTTTATGACTTTCTAACAAGCAATTCCGAGTTTATATCACGCAGTTATGAGAAAGTTAGAATTGTGAGATTTAAAAAAATTGCAATTACATTTTTTTTGTATTCAGTGGCGGAAACGGGCTTCCATACAATTCTAACCACACAGACTGAGAAAGGAATGTAGGTAGATAATTTATGAAAGTTTAGGTCATATGTCACACTTTAGAACAAAAAAAAAATTTGACACACACAAATGGGGCTATGATAGATTATTTGCTTTACCACCTGAAACCAATCAAGAACAATTCAGCATTATAGCAAGGACATTTGCACAAGCAAACTGGTCAGTTTTTCTGCTTAAATGTATAAATCTAGTAATCTACTTAGTGATTTAGTCAATGTATTTAAATCATTGTTCTCTCTCTGCAGGGGTGTTTTCTCTTTGGGAGTTCAGTCTTTGCAGATCAAGTCTCTTGGGTTGCGTTCCTTGCGCAGTGTCAGTGGAGGCATAGTACTGATTCATAATAACTCCAGACTGTGCTACACCTCCTCTCTGCCCTGGAACTCACTGCTTCACCCCACACAGGGACCCAACCTCATCAGCAACAACAACCAAGACCAGCAGACATGTGGTAAGAACCCATTCTTATGTTTGTCTGACTGGAGCGATGCATGCTGTACAATAGATTCATTTTAAATACAGTCATGAATACTGTGCATCTTTAAGCATGACACAAAGAAGGGTGACTATAAGCACATCATGGCTTTGAGTACCTTGTCATTTTTTCTAAACGGTTACAACATAATTAAAATATTTTGTACGCAAATGTCCATTAAATACCAGCATTTTAACCCTATAAAGCCTACTGAATCATATTTGATATGCACATTTATAAGGCCTCTGAATGAACTATTATTACTGAAAAACATGTTGTCCTCAGCCTTCTGTCACCTTTCGGTACAATTGGGAAAACGCCACTTTCAGGTTGTTTTTTTCCAATATTTATTTTTGCTGTGAAATTATTATTATATATTTTTTTTTATTAAACATTAGAATGGCTTATATATTTTTATGAATATTTTAAAATGAACACCTTCTGGGGTTTACTTGATATCCATACACCATTTTTAGATAAAAATGTGAGTATCAAATATGATATATCAGGCTTTTGAGGATGTCCATCTCACAAATATCATCTTACTAAAATACACTTACCGGCCACTTTATTAGGTGCACCTGATCAATTGCTTGGTAACACAAATTGCTAATCAGCCAATCACATGGCAGAAACTCAATGCATTTAGGCATCTGGATGTGGTGAAGAGGACTGGCTGAAGTTCAAACCGAGCATCAGAATGGGGAAGAAAGGGGATTTAAGTGACTTTGAACGTGGAATGGTTGTTGGTGCCAGACGGGCTGGTCTGAGTATTTCAAAAACTGCTGATCTACTGCGATTTTCACGCACAATCATCTCTAGGGTTTACAGAGAATGGTCCGAAAAAGAGAAAATATCCAGTGAGCGGCAGTTGTGTGGACAAAAATGCTTTGTTGATGTCAGAGGTCAGAAGAGAATGGGCAGACTGACGCACAACACGTCGAACCCTGAAGCAGATAGGCTACAGCAGCACAAGACCATAACAGGTGCCGCTCCTGTCAGCTAAGAACAGGAAACAGAGGCTACAATTCGCACAGGCTCACCAAAATTGGACAATAGAAGATTTGAAAAACGTTGCCTGGTCTGATGAGTCTCGATTTCTGCTGCGACATTCAGATGGTATGGTCAGAATTTGGCATAAATAACAAGAAAGCATGGATCCATCCTGCCTTGTCTCAATGGTTCAGGCTGCTGGTGGTGGTGGTGTAATGGTGTGGGGGATCTTTTCTTGGCACACTTTGGGCCCCTTAGTACCAATTGAGCATCATTTAAACGCCACAGCCTACCTGAGTATTGTTGCTGACCATGTCCATCCCTTTATGACTACAGTGTACCCATATTCTATAGTTGTGTTCAACCAAATCACTGCCTTTCTCACACAAAACAACCTCCTGGACAGTAACCAATCTGGCTTCAGAAGTGGACATTCCACCGAAACTGCCTTGCTCTCAGTTGTTGAAGACCTAAGACTTGCAAGAACGGCTTCCAAGTCTTCATTACTCATATTACTGAATCTATCTGCTGCTTTTGATACGGTCAACCACCAGATCCTCCTGTCAACCCTATTGAGAAAGGGCATCTCAGGAACCGCACTCCAGTGGTTTGACTCTTACCTCTCAGATAGGTCCTTCAAAGTATCTTGGAGATGTGAGGTATCCAAGTCGCAACATCTAGTTACAGGGGTGCCACAGGGCCCAGTTCTTGGACCACTTCTCTTTTCTGTCTACATGGCTTCACTAGGTTCTGTCATTTAGAAACATGGCTTTTCATATCACTGCTATGCTGATGACACTCAACTCTACCTCTCATTCCATCCTGATGATCTGACGATAGTTGCTCGCATCTCAGCATGTCTAGCAGACATTTCTTGCATTTCTTGCTCATAGCTAAGACAGAACTGCTTGTGGTTTCAGCAAACCCATCGTTTCATCACAATTTCACCTTCCAATTAGGCTCATCAACCATAACTCCTTCAAAAACAGCCAGAATCCTTGGAGTTGTGATTGATGATAAGCTGAATTTCTCAGACCACATTACTAAAACTGCCCGGTCCTGTAGATTTGCATTATATAATATTAAGAAGATCAGGTCGCGGAACATGCAACACAACTCCTTGTTCAGGCTCTTGTTCTGTCCAGACTTGACTATTGCAATGCTCTCTTGGCAGGTCTTCCAGCCAGTTCCATCAAACCTCTACAATTAATCAAAAATGCTGCTGCAAGATTAATCTTTAATGAGCCGAAAAGAACGCACGTCACACCTCTGTTCATCAATTTGCACTGGCTACCAATAGCTGCTCGCATTAAATTCAAGGCATTAATGTTTGCCTACAGAACCACCTCTGGCTCTGCACCCCTTTACCTAAATCCATTACTTCAGACTTATGTGCCCTCTAGAAGCTTGCGTTCTGCAAGTGAACGACGCATTACTGTACCATCCCAAAGAGGCACAAAATCACTTTCACTGACTTTTTCATTAACTGTTCCCATCTGGTGGAATGACCTGCCTAACTCAATCCGAGCAGCTGAATCCTTACCCATCTTCAAGAAACGGCTAAAAACACATCTCTTCCATCTTTATTTGACCCTCTAACTCTAGCACTCTCTATTCTAATTTTATTTAATCTGTCTATTTATAAAAAAAACACACACATTTGACCCTCTATCAATTGCATATTTATTCTCTAACTGCTAGCTTTTCTTGTAAAACTAACACTAGGTTTCTTTTTTCTGTATTCTATATACTCGTAAAAAAAAAAAAAAAAAACCTTCCTACGTGTACTGCGTTAGGCTAACCAGGACTTGTAATAGCACTTTCATGTTGTTGCTCTTTTGTTGGTTTTGATTGCTTCTATAATGTCCTCATTTGTAAGTCGCTTTGGATAAAAGCGTCTGCTAAATGAATAAATAAATAAATATTCTGATGGCTACTTCCAGCAGGATAATGCACCATGTCACAAAGCTCAATCATCTCAGACTGGTTTCTTGAACATGACAATGAGTTCACTTTACTCAAATGGCCTCCACAGTCACCAGATCTCAATCCAATAGAGCACCCTTGGGATGTGGTGGAAACAGGAAATTTGCATCATGGATGTTCAGCCGACAAATCTGTAGCAACTGCGTGATGCTATTATGTCAATATGGACCAAAATCTTTGAGGAATGTTTCCAACACCTTGTTGAATCTATGCCACGAAGAATTAACGCAGTTCTGAAGGCAAAAGAGGGTCCAACCCGGAGCAAGTACTAGCAAGGTGTACTTAATAAAGTGGCCAGTGAGTGTATATTATTGTGAGATATAGAGTTCTAAAGATTATAAAGATATAAAAGTTATAAAGATCTCAGTGGTTAACATTGCAAGCTATTCATTTTATATTATTTTGGCCATATGCATATCAGCAACTAAACCAAATGGTTATTTTAGACCTCTGAATAAAATTGAGGTGTTTTTTTCTGTATCATTTTTCCTGTATCATTTTATATAAGGCTTTAGAGCCTGATACATCAAATACGATAATAAAAAAACTAACAAAACAAAAGTGCTACTTGATTGCCTGATACTTGATTTCAAACATTATTTAGTTTACAACTGGTTTAAAAATAAAAACTGTCTAAATATGCTAAAATGTATTTGAAATATGTTTATTTAATGCTCATTCATCAAGTATACTACAAATAAATGTACATATGTATGTACTTAATAAAAAAAGTCTGCAATTGTATTTGTACTTTTGGTAACTACAATTTAAATATCTTGCATTTAAAGACTAATATTATTCAAAGATCATACAATCCTAATCAGTAGTATTATTAAAACACATTTTAGGCTTAATATTAAAAATGTGCATTGTGCACAATTTGTACTCCAAATAAAGTGTAATTATAATTTGTATATCAGTAAGTCTTGAGCGGTATGTCAGTAAATGTGATAAATTTGAACTGCTGTATACCTGAAACAAATTTATTTTAAATATATTACATTTTACTTGGGTATGCATTGTTTGAATTTATTTTTCAACTTTTTAATTTCTCATAATGAGTAATATTCAATTACATCCTTCACTATGGAATCAAACACAGAACATTCTTCTCTCTCTGTTTAGTTTCAGAGGGGAGAGTATGTGACCCCCTGTGTGCAGATGCAGTCTGCTGGGGGCCGGGACCCAGTCAGTGTGTGTCATGCGTGAATTACAAACGTGGGACGGAGTGTGTGGAGCAGTGCAATGCCTTGCAGGGGTGAGTACTGTATGAATAAGCAGATTTTTTTTTTTTTTTTGTTCTTTGTTATGTTTACTTACTAAAATACACAGGAATCACATAGAGTATTAGAATGTTGAATATTATGAACAGGGCTTTCAGTTTCAGACTTTGTATAAACAGTATCAATAACTGCTAATGTCATATAGATAGATATGTATATTCATATGTTGTTGTGGTTTTTAAACTTTTTTACTGTTATTCTGTACTTCAAATGCATTTCCCACAGGTCAGTGCGGGAGTTTGAGGATGGATTAAACTGTGTCCCTTGCCATTCAGAGTGTAAACCAGTCAATGACTCTGCCTCCTGTACAGGCCCAGTAAGATGTTAATGCAAAAACAAATATATTACCCTAACTCTACCTCTAAACCTACCCCTCACACAAAACTTTCTGCGTTTTTAGATGTTCAGAAAACATTTAGTTTGATTTATAAGCTTGTTTCCGCATGGGGACCCAAAAAATGTCCCCACAAGATAAAAATCTCTGATATTACTGTCATTGTGGGGAGACATTTGGTCCTCAAAATGTAGGTAATACCAGATAGAGACACACACACACATATACATACATACATACATACATATATATATATATATATATACAGTGCTCAGCGTAAATGAGTACACCCCCTTTGAAAAGTACAATTTTAAACAATATCTCAATGAACACAAAAACCATTTCAAAAATGTTGACAAGACTAAGTTTAATATAACATCTGTTTAACTTATAACATGAAGGTAAGGTTAATAATATAACTTAGATTACACATTTTTCAGTTTTACTCAAATTAGGGTGATGCAAAAATGAGTACACCCCACAACAAAAACTACTAAATCTAGTACTTTGTATGGCCTCCATGATTTTTAATGACAGCACCAAGTCTTCTAGGCATGGAATGAACAAGTTGGCGACATTTTGCCAGATCTATCTTTTTCCATTCTTCAAGAATGACCTCTTTTAGAGATTGGATGCTGGATGGAGAGTGATGCTCAACTTGTCTCTTCAGAATTCCCCATAGGTGTTCGATTGGGTTCAGATCAGGAGACATACTTGGCCACTGAATCACTTTCACCCTGTTCTTCTTCAGAAATCCAACAGTGGCCTTAGATGTGTTGGAATACATGTTGGAAAAGTGCACGACGACCAAGGGCACGGAGTGATGGTAGCATCTTCTCTTTCAGTATAGAGCAGTACATTTGTGAATTCATGATGCCATCAATGAAATGCAGCTCCTCGACACCAGCAGCACTCATGCAGCCCCACATAAGGACACTGCCACCACCATGTTTCACTGTAGGCACCATGCATTTTTCTTTGTATTCCTCACCTTTGCGACGCCATACAGTTGTGAAGCCATCAGTTCCAAAAACATTTATCTTGGTCTCATCACTCCAGAGTATAGAGTCCCAGTAGTCTTCATCTTTGTCAGCATGGGCCCTGGCAAACTCTAGGCGGGCTTTTTTGTGCCTGGGCTTTAGTAGAGGCTTCTTTCGTGGACGGCACCCATGCATGCCATTCCTCTGCAGTGTACGCCGTATTGTGTCACGGGAAATAGTCACCCCAGTTTGGCTTTCTACTTCTTTAGATAACTGCAGTGAACTTGCATGTCGATTTTCTTCAACCCTTCTCATCAGAAGACGCTCCTGACGAGGTGTTAACTTCCGTGGACGACCTGGACGTCTCTGTGAGATGGTTGCAGTTCCATCTTTTTTAAATGTTTGTACCACTTTTGCTACAGTATTCTGACTGATAAGTAAAGCTTTGCTGATCTTCTTGTAGCCTTCACCTTTCTTGTGTAAAGAAATTATTTTCTTTCTCAGGTTTTGTGACATTTCTCTTCCATGTGGTGCCATTGCTGACAGCATGAAATGGGAAGGGGTTTTCTTTAAGTAACACCCTTTTATAGTCAACTGTCACCTGTGTAATGAATAATTAGACTCACTTGGGGTTGAATTCTTGTTAAATTATACATTTGTAGTCTAAAATGTAGCTTTGCTCCAGAGACTTTCAGTGGGGTGTACTCATTTTTGCATCACCCTAATTTGAGTAAAACTGAAAATTTTGTTCTCTAAGTTATATTATTAACCTTACTTTCATGTTATAAGTTAAACAGATGTTATATAAAACTTAGTCTTGTCAACATTTTGGAAAATGTTTTTGTGTTCATTGAGATATTGTTTAAAATGTTACTTTTCAAAGGGGGTGTACTCATTTACGCTGAGCACTGTATACAGTATATATATATATACACTGAACAAAATTATAAACGCAACACTTTTGTTTTTGCCCCCATTTTTCATGAGCTCAACTCAAAGATCTAAGACTTTTTCTATGTACACAAAAGGCCTATTTCTCTCAAATATTGTTCACAAATCTGTCTAAATCTGTGTTCGTGAGCACTTCTCCTTTGCCGAGATAATCCATCCATCTCACAGATGCTGATATCAAGATATCAGATATCAAGATGCTGTTGATTAGACCGCATGATTATTGCACAGGTGTGCCTTAAGCTGGTCACAATAAAAGGCCACTCTAAAATGTGCAGTTTTACTGTATTGGGGGGGGGGGGGGGTCCGAAAACCAGTCAGTATATGGTGTGACCACCATTTGCCTCACGCAGTGCAACACATCTCCTTCGCATAGAGTTGATCAGGTTGTTGATTGTGGCCTGTGGAATGTTGGTCCACTCCTCTTCAATGGCTGTGCGAAGTTGCTGGATATTAAGTAGAAAAATAAAGTAAACTGTTACATATTATACCCAGACATTCTTCATACAGTGGACTACCAGTAAAATTGATAAAAAATGTTGAACCAAAACCTATTCAGACTCTTTGACCTGACCATGTTTTGCTTAAGTGTTTTTACTTTAATTGCTAATGCAACCTTTTTACACCACAGACTGAACAAAATTTAACATTGCTTGGTAACTGGTTGATCTAAATCGGTATTATCTAATTGTGTACTTAAATTTAACAGCTGACAGTTGACAGCTATTCCACCTAATTCATTACATACCTCTCTATCAAAGGTATCTGACATTATCAAGATGAATTTGTTTAACTCGAGTTCTTGTCATATTTTATTACTATTTTCTAAACTATAGTGAATAAACTGTCAAAATGTGAGAAATATTCAAGGTGTCTGAATACATTTTGGTTTGACTGTATATATATTATTTGGTGTTGCATTGGAAAATTGTCATACTGGTAAAACAACATGTGGTTGAGTAAATGATTAATTAGAATTAAAAAATATCTTTAGTATGCCCAAGTTTTATTTTGACATGAAGGTCTTTTACATCTTAGCAATCTTATATTAATTCAGTTTTAAATTGTGTTTTTTTTTTGCAGGGTCCAGAACACTGTAAGGAGTGTTTGCACTTTCAAAATGGAGACGTGTGTGTCGAGCGCTGTCCCAGTGGGGTGAAAGAGGACCAGCACACTGTGTGGAAGTACTTCAATGCTACGGGACACTGTCTGCCCTGTGAGACCAACTGCACCTTCCCGTGAGTTCCTCGCTGAGCCCATGGACTGTGATCCCACCTTTTTATATTAGCTCTTGTACAACAGTTTAAGATTTGATATTAATTTTCTGTTTTGTGTTTACTGTCAGGTGTCCAGTGGATGATAGGGGTTGCCCCATCCAAAAGAAAACTGGGTAAGACTTTATCAAATGTGTTTATTTATAATAATTACATGCATTTGTAGTGTCTACATCGCTTTTAATTCTGCTCACGGTTTGAACAAACCTCTAATCTCAAGTATTAATCTGCGTAACCCTTAGTTAACTGAGTACCTCTTTTTTCTGGTGGACAATGAAACAAGGCAGAATTTTTTTTTATTTACTTTGAAGGAGGGACCTGAGAAATATTTATAGGCCTGAATATCATAAGTTGTTTTTACACATGCTTTTTGGGTTTCGTGACATTTGGGGTGGATTTTTAGCCATGACTATCACCCACAACCCTAGCAACAATATAGAAATCCAACCACCTAAAACATTTTAGCCTTGTTGTGATGTGTTTTGCACAGGCAAACACTATTCAAATTTAGAAAATTAAAAGTCTAGTTAGTAATCATATCTACAGTATGTCTTTAGCTATAGACTGCACAGTCTTGCTTAAATCTAATTGTTTGTTGCAAACCCTGCAGGTCTGGGACAACAGTCGCAATCACAGTTGGTGGAGTGTTTCTTTTTCTCATTGTGCTGGCGCTGCTAGTGTTTTACCTGCGACGACAAAAACACCACAAAAGGAAAGAAACCATGAGGAGAATTCTACAGGAGCATGAGGTCAGAACACTGCAGTGTGTTTCATTTGCATGTAGATTGTTTTTCAATCTTTATTTTATAACTAAGAAAACATACTGTAACTTACATAACTTAAACTCAGTACAAAAGAGCATTTATTGAAACTAAGTGGGAAAAATTACTCATTCTGAACTTGTCCAACTTTCTTTTGTCAACTAGATCAATGCATTAGGATTTGTCTGCCATCATTCAAAATGACTATTCTATGTTTAGAAACACAGCTGATTTTGAGTTTGTAGTCAACATGTTGGAAGCTAATAAGAATTTAGAGTTTTTTTGTACTAAATCAGTTTTAAAATTATATGTCATTTACACCAGTAGTTCCTAACCTGGGGTGCGCCAGGGTTCAGACGGTGGCTGGATCTGATATGTTTTGAGGTCAAATGAAGATGTTTAAAATGTTCCACTAATAATTTTTATATAATTTTTTTTTTTAAATCATATTGCCAAGATAAGGCAATTAAATAAAATAAGCAATTAAATAAAAGTGTAATTGACAGTAGTCTACTAGGACTCCAGACTGAGACAAAATATATTTTATTTAGGATATTTTGTGACCTTTTTTTCTGCCGGTGACACTAAATTTAGTTAGAGGTCGCGCTGGTGCCACTACCAATCTGTCTAACTGATAAGCGTATTGTTGTACATGATAAATACGTAATAAACGCCAAACGCGCCAAAAGCTAAACGAAATAACGCTTCTCATTTAAAACCGCGCATCGCATGGACCTTTTATCAGCTCAGCTCAAAAGAAAAGAGAGCACAGTGTGAGCTACAGCGAATGTATTTACTACACTGACCAGTCTCGAGTTCAGAGTTTTCCAGTACAAATCACACAAGTATGTGATTTAAACTAGTTTAAAGCAAATAAATCAGAGCTGGATCATTCTCGACCACTTCTCCAGTTAGAAGGCGTTTCAATCTACAAATCACCTAAATTTACCATGGTTTTACTGTAGTAACATTGACAGTAACCCTGGTATTGTGGCAGAAAAGTAGAATATTCATATTGAATTTTATTATATTAATAATGTACTAAATATATTAAAGGAGTAATGGAATATAATCACAGTATTTTTGTTATTAAGTCATATCAGTTGTTTGATGTGCAAGAACCAGGGCATGAAAACTTTTGAACAGAAGGAAGATGTGTATATTTTTCTTGTTTTGCCTTAATATCATATTTTTTCATGTATTACTGCCCTTCAGAAGCTACAGAAGATAGTTACATGTTTTCCAGAAGACTAATTAAGTAAAATTTACCCTGACCTTCAAATTCAAAAGGTTTTCACGCCCTGGCTCTTAATACATGTTTTTTCCTTCTGGAGCATCAGTGAGCGTTTGAATCTTCTGTAATAGTTGCAAATGAGTCCCTCAGTTGTCCTCGGTGTGAAAAGATTGATCTCAAAATCATACAGTCATTGTTGGAAAGGGTTCAAATACACAAAAATGCTGAAAAACCAAATAATTTGTGGGAGCTGAAGGATTTTTCTGAAGAACAGCAGGAAGTTTAACTGTTCAGGACAAACAAGGGACTCGTGAACAGCTATCACTAAACAAAAAAAATCACAGCTGTGGATCATTCAGATAACAACACAGTATTAAGAATTAAACGCATGTAAACTTTTGAACGGGGTCATTTTTATAAAGTCAACTATTATTTTCTCTTGTGGACTACATGTAAACATATTTTATGTGAAATATCTTATTCAGGTCAGTACTAAATAAACATTAGCATGAATTTTGTATGATCCCTCTTACTTTGTAAAATAATCAACATGTTGCAGATTCTGCAAGGTGTATGTAAACTTTTGACTTCAACTGTATGGGGGGTGGGTTGCTCAGATTGTCATGTCATGTACGAGGAAAAAAGGTTGGGAACCACTGATTTACACTGTACAAAATATTTACTTGAAGTCCCCCTAATATTTTAAGTTAGTAATAAATAATTTACAGTATCTCACAGAAGTGAGTACACCCCTCACATCTTTTCATGTGACAACACTGAAGAAATGATACTTTGCTACAATGTAAAGTAGTGAGTGTACAGCTTATATAACAGTGTAAATTTACTGTCCCCTCAAAATAACTTAACACACAGCCATTAATGTCTAAACCGCTGGCCACAAAAGTGAGTACACCCCTAAGTGAAAATGTCCAAATTGGGCCCAATTAGCCATTTTCTCTCCCCGGTGTCATGTGACTCATTAGTGTTACAAGGTCTCAGGTGTGAATGGGGAGCAGGTGTGTTAAATTTGGTGTTATCGCTCTCACTCTCTCATACTGGTCACTGGAAGTTCAACATGGAACCTCATGGCAAAGAACTCTCTGAGGATCTGAAAAAAAGAATTGTTGCTCTACATAAAGATGGCATAGGCTATAAGAAGATTGCCAAGACCCTGAAACTGAGCTGCAGCACGGTGGCCAAGACCATACAGCGGTTTAACAGGACAGGTTCCACTCAGAACAGGCTTCGCCAGCCACGGTCGACCAAAGAAGTTGAGTGCACGTGCTCAGCGTCATATCCAGAGCTTGTGTTTTGGAAATAGACGTATGAGTGCTGCCAGCGGCAGAGGTTGAAGGGGTGGGGGCAGTGCTTAATTTGTAAATTTCGAGGTCCCGGAACAAAGCGGGGTGACGGATCCGGCATGTGATTAGAGGAGGTAGAGGTAACGGAGCAATCGCGTGATGCATTAGTGAGCCATTTTAAGTGATTAACAGCATGCATTAGTTGCTTTTATTAGGGTTAGAACATGAAAAGGCAATGACATTTTGAAACCGCTATTTCCAGGCCTGGGAAAATAAATAAATAAGGGTAATAGAGTTATAATTAATCCTGTCCAGAATTTTGTGGGGGAGTGTGTGTATATTGCATAGTTTTAATCATTCCCGCAGCTTTCAACTTTATGAGGAAAATTCCTGCAAACATTTATTGAATATAGCATGTAGGTTAGGTTAGCTCATCTGCTCTACAACAAAATGCTGCACGCTGTCGCTGATCCAAGACTTTCACTCGCATCTCGGGACAGTTGACAGAATTGTCACTTGCTTGATCGGGTCATCGTTGCATTGTCACAAACATTTATCATTTGCAGGTCTTTTTACTCCAAAGCCGCCTGAGTATCAAATCGAGTTATTTTTCCAAGTTTGTTGTTGAGCTTAAGTGGCCAAATACACACAAAATTACGCAAAAAAAAAAAGTAAATGTGAACAGTTGAGAAAGAAAACAAATGCACAAACTGCTGCTCTAGGCAAAACCCTGCCGTGCCACCCCCACTTCACTCTCATAATTAAATAGGATTTTAAAATGCACGTGGAAGACTGGATCATTTTTTTATTTATACAACTGCATGAAAATAAAAGCAGACACGGGCATGTTTTCTGATTATTATTTTCTTCCCCTACTGCAACGTAAAATAAATAAATAGGCCTAAATAATAATAATAAATAACCGCTATTAAAGCTGCAAACTCAAATTAAGTGTACAAGCCTGAAGTGGCCATGGGAAGATTTGGGAGAATCCCCAGTAAGCAGCGCTAAACAGCTGGTGTAGTCAGGGCTTCATCTGAACAAACCCGGTCCGAATCAGCACCTCCGAACTCCGATCATCCTCTTCCTCCAATGAAAGACGTTTGTGTCAGGGTTATAATTGTTTTGCATTTTTAAATTCCTTTTTATTTTAATATTGCTTTCATTTTTGCTATACATTTCAGTTTCGTTTTATTTTTTTTATAATTTGGTTAATTTTAGTGTAGTTTTAAAGAATTAAAATAACACTTCCAGAGCACAGACCAAAGACATTTTAATTTAAGCTTATTGACGCAAACCACTAGCGACACTAAATTAAAGCATGCTGAGATTGATTAGAAAATGAATATTTGTTTTTTTATTATTTTATTTAGTTGCTGTTAGTTTCGTTTTGTTTTAGTTTTTCATTTATTTTGACATTTCTTAAATTCTCTTTCTTGCCTAAATGCCTTTATTTTCATCAAATAAAGTTATTAATACGACATATTTTACAGTTTAAACATGTATACAACATTTCTTATATTTAAACTCGTTTTTAAACTAAGCATTTTTAGAAGCAAAAATAAAACATTTAATATTCGGAAAAAGACCAATGCGGCTCGTTTAGGTGACTTGATTTGCTTTGCATTAAATACAATGGGTTTATAGATTAAATTAAACAAACCTATATTTGACCAAAAAAGGCTATAATCTTACCTTTCAGAAGCGCATGTCTGGCTTTAAAACTCATCGTACATCACCAGCAGCGAAAGTCATTCAATGTCTGGATAGTTTTAATCATTATGATGACATTTATGAATGTACATTATGATGTTTTGCATGTAGAGTAGCCTATTGACGGCGCTCAGTTGGGGGGTGGCGCGGGAGTGGGATGACTATGAAGAAAAGTTAATTTAGATTTAGAGTAATTAAGGGGGGATAACTTGTTGATATGAGTGCAATAATTCCAAACGAATGCCCAAAAGATAAACTAATAATCTCTGTCCTTTTTGCCACCCTGACTGACAATTCGCCTATATGCACAAGTATCTATATGCACGCGCCGGCCCTGTGTAGGCTATTGATCCGTGCATTATGTCTTGTGAGAGCAGAGCAGTTCACATGTCGCGTCTTTTGCGTGTTCAGATTCTTTATTTCAAATGTGGATGTGCTGCAAGTGTAGTCATTATAGAGGATTTTTCGTATATGCACACTATAGGTCAGCACAAACGTCTTTCATTGGTGCGTGAGGAGAGGGATCCAACAAAATGAGGTGCCGGATCGGATTTCGGAGGTGCGGATCCGGCTTGTTCCGGCACAAATTAAGCCCTGGGTGGGGGGTCAGCCTGTCAGTGCTCAGACCATATGCCACACACTGCATCAAATTGGTCTGCATGGCTGTCGTCCCAGAAGGAAGACTCTTCTAAAGATGATGCACAAGAAAGCCTGCAAACAGTTTGCTGAAGACAAGCAGACTAAGGACATGGCAGTAATGACAGAACCATGTCATGTGGTCTGATGAGACCAAGATAAGACCCTCCCTTCGGAGACTGGGCCGCAGGGCAGTATTCCAACATGATAACGTCCACTGCCTTGCTAAAGAAGCTGAGGGTAAAGGTGATGGACTGGCCAAGCATATCTCCAGACTTAAACCCTATTGAGCATCTGTGGGGCATCCTCAAACGGAAGGTGGAGGATCGCAATGTCTCTAACATCCACCAGCTCCGAGATGTCGTCATGGAGGGGTGGAAGAGGACTCCAGTGCCCAAGAGGGTTAAGGCAGTGCTGGAAAATAATGGTGGCCACACAAAATATTGACACTTTGGGCCCAATTTGGACATTTTCACTTAGGGGTGTACTCACTTTGTGACCAGTGGTTTAGACAATAATGGCTGTGTGTTGAGTTATTTTGAGGGGACAGCAAATGTACACTGTTACACAAGCTGTACACTTACTACTTTACATTGTAGCAAAGTGTCATTTCTTCAGTGTTGTCACATGAAAAGTTATAATAAAATATTTACAAAAATGTGAGGGGTGTACTCACTTCTATGAGCTTGTCACAGTGCATTATGGGATTTACTTTTCAGCAAAAGGATGGAAATTATTAGAAAAAAGCCTGCAGGCAGCTGACTAGGTTGTGGAGTCTAAAAACTACCAATAAGAGTAAAATGTGTAACGGTCTGTCAAACTTTGCCATTTGATGTAGTGAATTAAATGTAGTGAATATTGGTTGGTTATTTCTTCTGTTTATGCAGTCTGTTTGATTTGACTGCTTCACACTTTGAGTACCGTAGTCTTAAGGCATCTTGTTTTTTTCCTGAAGCTGGTGGAGCCCCTGACCCCGAGTGGAGCGATTCCAAACCAGGCTCAGATGCGTATTCTCAAGGAGACAGAGCTGAAGAAACTCAGAGTGCTGGGTTCTGGAGCCTTCGGCACGGTCTATAAGGTCAGCTATCTGTTACCATTCCTCAACATCTGAATATTAGTTGTTCAGCTGGCACTGGAAATATGTGACCAGCCTACGGCTATCTTAGCTCATAAACCAGGGGTCTCCAACACGTCGCTCGCGAGCTACCAGTAGCTCGTGGCCTGATTGGAGGTAGCTCGCCAAAACATACTTGACATATCGGCCATGAGTTTTTTTTTATTATCCCGTTTCGTATTTTAATTATCATTAAACCCGTATTTGATTATCGCGATTTGAAAAACTCACAATAAATACTGCTCCGCTTTAATCAAAATGATTAAGGGTCTCGCACAGGCGCAACACACAGAGTAACGTTATTTTCGTTTTGTGCGTACCACTCGCACACAGAGATCGGAGATCACATTCAGAAGCTCATAAACTTCTTATCAGTGCTGCCACGCGACTTTTATTAATCGATACTGAATCGCTACTTTATATTTCTCAGCAATGAGGGGGTAAAATTGCTGTATTTTAAGTAACTAAACCCAGCTTCATTGTTTGTAGAGAGAGACGGACGCTTACAATTCTCACATCTCTCTCTCAAATGGCCATATTTGAGAAAAAAAAATCAAGTAATTTGCATCACTGGATATACTGTGCATCTGTGAATGGTAAACCCCGCCTACTTTGATTTGATTGGCCATCTCAGTCATTTTGACATTGACGAGCGCTCGCTGAGGCTTTGATCTAAAGCACCTATGTGCAGCGATCACGCGCATCTCCGTAGACTAGAGCAAGTTAATTCTAACACTTTAATAGTATTTATAGCTCCTAACAGGCTGTGTGACTATGAGACGTTACTACATCAAAATGTACGTCAGCATGCAGTTTTCCCTATTGCTCACGTGCCAGCGATTATCCCTCTGCGTGCCACTGTTTGGCACGTGTGCCGTAGGTTGCCGACCCCTGGTTCAGACCAATGCAAAAATCTGACCAAATTTCTGTTTTAAATCTTAACCGTTCGATGGAAAATAGGCTACTTTGTTATCAGAAGTGTTGAGATTTTTAGAATGCACATTAACTTAGGTAGAACTGTTTATGGATGTTTATGGAAAATTACATTTATAATTCTGACTCATTATAAAAATAAAAGATTTAAATGCTGAACTGTCATTTTATTAAAAAAATGTTAAAACTTTATTTGAACATGTAAGTAGCCTACTTGTCAGTAGATAACATGTTATTCATTTTTTAAGTTTAAAATCCGGCCATCATTTTTTAAATGTTGTTATTTCACTTGTTTATGCGAAGAAAAAGTACATAGTGCTGCTAATTTTATTTGTTGGCTTTTGTCATACAATGATGCTAAAATTATTTCAGTGTACTTTTTAAATATTTCCAGCACCTTTTAACAATGGCGTGTATAACAGTTTGGACTGATACATTATTTAAGATATTTAAGAATGGGAATAATATGGGTAGCTCTCAGCCGCTTTCATTTTTTAAAAGAAGCTCCCAAATGAAATAAGGTTGGAGACCCCTGTCATAAACACATTTTTTATCCAGTCACCTTAGCACAGAATGCAATTTTACTAGTGCCTCTGGAGCTGCTGGAAAATGACTTCATGACAGTGCTGACTGGCTGATGGCACCACAAAAACTCATAGTCTCAACATTAGTGCCTATATAAAATCAGCACTTTTATTCCAAGTTTTTCTGTCTAAAAACTGGCAAAGTAGATTTTTTTTGAGTGGTGTAGTTACGACTTATATTAGCTGTACACAGAGGAATTTAAACATTCAACCTCAAATTCTGTTTCTTTACATCAGTGGTTCCCAAATGTTTTTGTCAGCTGAACCCCTTAGAAGTACCCCCTCAGATTTTATGTTAATATTTTAATAATTTAATGCTGAAGTCCATAAGCTTTGCCTCTTTGTTGCCATCTCGGTTTGAAACCTGCAATTGTAGTTATTTGCAAAATTGTTTTCTTTACGTGGGTCTTTACATGTCTCCTCAACGCAGACGAATCTAATGTTTTGATGTGTAGCTGTCAGTCACCGCACTGGTGTGGATCATACATATCTATGGTTTGGATACTGTACTTCGGAATCACAGATATTATGTCTTGGAAGTATGACCCAAATAAAAATTTGTCATCTGAACAAGAAAGCCACTCTGAGACACTAAAAAAACACTGGATTGGAAGCTTCTCGTGTGTAAAGAACATTACCGTGCTCCACTCTGAAATATGCAGTGCATTAGACTGTACATTGTATTAAATTGTTGCCTTTGATTTGATAATAATCATACTAAGCTATATCTGAATTTATTTGTTTTCATTTTACATTTGTTATTATTAATTATTAGCTTCTCATCAACTTACCAAACCCCCAGCAGCTCCCTTTGTGCACCCCTGTCTGGGAAACCTTGCTCAACATAATCATTCTTATTGTAGTTTAACCACATTCATGCAGAGTTTCTCTCATTTCACCAGGGTATCTGGGCACCTGATGGAGAGAATGTCAAGATCCCAGTGGCCATCAAAGTTTTGCACGAGAACACCTCGCCCAAAGCCAACAAAGAAATCTTGGATGTAAATGTTCCTTACATTCCCATATTTTACTGTAATATTAATTTGCTTTTTAATTTTTTTTATCTGTCTTACAAAGATTAAGAGGACTCTTCTTCCTAATGTTACTAAGTGTTTATTTCATTTGAGGATATGTGTGACTTTTTCTGTATGTTCATCAAAAACTGTAGAATACTTAAAGGGACTTGATGTGCATCTCTCCACAGGAGGCATATGTGATGGCGGGTGTATCAAGCCCATATGTTTGCCGTTTGTTGGGTATCTGTTTGACATCAACCGTTCAGCTGGTTACTCAGCTCATGCCGTACGGGTGCTTATTGGACTATGTCAAAGAGAACAAAGACCACATCGGCTCTCAGTACCTTCTCAACTGGTGTGTACAGATTGCTAAGGTAAGAATGTCACCTCCGCTGATGGCGGCAGACTATACTTATTTAATTTGCAGACTTTGCAGACAATTTACAGGTACATTTAAAAAAAAATGAATATGGTGAAAGTTTTTTTTTTCTTGTAACTTATTTATATATTTTAGATTCATTACATGTAAAGTAAAACACTTCAAAAGGTTTTTGTTTTAATTTTGATGATTAGAGCTTACAGCTAATGGAAGTCAAAAATCAGTATCTCAAAATCTTAGAATATTTACAATTAAGTTTCAATAAATGACCATTTATACAGTATAAATTGTGGGTATCTTTTGTTCTTTGAAACCACAATAATGGGGAACACTGCTGACTTGGCAATGGTCCAGAAGATGATCATTGACACCCTCCACAAAGAGGGTAAGTCACAGAGGATAATTACTGAAAGGGGTGGCTGTTCAAGGAGTGCTGTATCAAAGCATATTAAATGCAAAGTTGACTGGAAGGAAGAAATTGGGTAGGAAAATGTGCACAAGCAACATGTATGACCGCAAGCTTGAGAATACTATCAAACAAAGCCGATTCAAACACTTGGGAGAGCTTCACAAGGAGTGAACTGAAGCTGGAGTCAGTGCATCAAGAGTCACCACGCTCAGACATCTTCAGGAAAAGGGCTACCAAGCCACTTCTGAAACAGAAACATCGTCAGAAGCATCTTACCTGGGCTAAGGAGAAAAAGAACTGGACTGTTGCTCAGTGGTCCAAAGTCCTCTTTTTAGATAAAAGTAAATTTTGCATTTAATTTGGAAATCAAGGTTCCAGAGTCTGGAGGAAGAGGGGAGAGGCACAGAATCCATGTTTTTGAAGTCCAGTGTGAAGTTTCCACAGTCAGTGATGATTTGGGCTGCCATGTCATCTGCTGGTGTTGGTCCACTGTGTTTTCTGAAGTCCACAGTCAACGCAGCCATCTACCAGGAAATTTTAGAGCACTCCATGCTTCCTTCTGCTGACAAGCTTTATGGAGATGCTAATTTCATTTTCCAGCAGGACTTGGCACCTGCCCACACTGCCAAAGGTACCAAAAGCTGGTTAAATGACCATGGTGTTACTGTGCTTGATTGGTCAGCAAACTCGCCTGACCTGAACGCGTCCTGAATGGGTATTGTCAAGAGGAAGATGAGAGACACCAGACCCAACAATGCAGATGACCTGAAGGCCGCTATCAAAGCAACCTGGGCTTCCATTACTCCTGAGTAGTGCCACAGGTTGATTGCCTCCATGCCACACCGCATTGATGCAGTAATTCATGCAAAAGGAGGCCCAACCAAATATTGAGTGCATTGAAATGAACACACGTTTCCGAAGCCTGACATTTCTGTTTAAAATATCCTTTTTTTATTGATCTTATGTAATATTCAAATTTTCTGAGACACTGAATTTTGGGTTTTCATTATCTGTAAGCCATAATCATAAAAATTTCAAGAAACAAAGGCTTGAAATATTTCACTCTATGTGTAATGAATCTATATAATATATGGGTTTCACTTTCTGAAATGAGTGACAAAAAATATTGACCTTTTTCATGATATTCAATTTTTTTTAGATGTACATGTAATACACAAATTAAGCCACATCACGGTTTCGGTTTTAGATGAATTGACAGATGCTTTGCCAAAGAAATTACACAAAATACAACATACAGATCCTTTTTTATTTTGTGAAGTGTACAAATATTTTAGCATTCAATATGAAAGACTGTGATGCCATAGTCTTGGTAATTCATTGGAAACACTACAGTTACTCACATTCATTTGCAGAATCTTCTCAGCTACATGTCCATTTTGTGCTTATTTTTTTGTGTACCCAGGGAATGAGTTACCTTGAAGATGTCAGGCTGGTTCACAGAGACCTTGCAGCTAGGAATGTTCTGGTCAAAAACCCAAACCATGTGAAGATCACAGACTTTGGCCTTGCCAGACTGCTGGACATAGATGAGACAGAGTACCACGCTGATGGGGGAAAGGTGTGTCTATATGTTGCTTTGGTTGAACTGCTGAAAGTAAATTTGAAAACAGTGTCTGGAAATCCACTACCTGTGTTTATTGAGAATATGATTATGTGCATGTGTTATAGGTGCCAATCAAATGGATGGCGCTTGAGTCCATATTACACCGGAAGTTTACACACCAAAGTGACGTATGGAGCTACGGTCTGTATCCGCATGGGTTTACAGTTTCTCTGCTGTAATTGATAACCCTCTGGTTTAAAATAACCTTGAGGCTTGGCTCTTTCCATCTCAGGGGTGACTGTGTGGGAGTTGATGACCTTTGGCATGAAGCCATATGACCTCATACCAGCACGGGAAATTCCAGACCTACTGGAAGGGGGAGATAGACTCCCCCAGCCGTTCATCTGTACCGAGGATGTATACATGATCATGGTCAATTGTTAGTGTTCATTTCTAACGATAATAAGGATTAGCATATACATTTGTGTATATTTGATTCAAAGTTGTGATTCAGAGTTTTCCTTTTACTTATCTGTCAGATTGTTGATTACCACACAAAAAAATTCTTGACATGTTTTAGATTATACTTTCCCCAAAAAGTACTAAATACTTTGGCACCTTCAGGAAATTGCTGTCGAGTCTCTCAACATCATAACTTCTGCATAATGACTTTTGTTTTTTACAAACTGAGAGACAAGTCAAAATATTTTTTGTGTTAATTGACAAGATGTCACAGAAGATTTTCTTATGGTTTAATATATAATGAATATGTAGGGACATTTTTTGACCGTATGACCCTATGCCAGGTTGGAGGATCGATCCTGACAGTCGACCACGATTTAAGGAGCTGGTGGAGGATTTCACCATCATGGCACGTGATCCCTCACGTTATGTATTCATTTTGGTGCGTGCATTTTTTTATATGTTGCCTTTATGAACAATCGGAATAATCTAGGGCTGCAACTAACAACTACATTGAAAAGTAAATATATATATATATATATATAGTCTGTATATAATTATACATTTCCTATTGATTATATTTTAGAAAAACTAAATATTCCACATCTTGCCCAATGATCTCCTTAAAAAAAGTTATATATATGTATATATAAAGTATGCTGTACAAAAATGGTAAAAAAATAACCTATGCCATAATTTACTTAAAATTAATTTATTTCATACAAAGTATACTTCAGATCCATTAACATTTATTGATGTATCATTTAAGACTCAATGATATAAAATTATGATCAAACATTATTTGGAGTATTTCTTTATCGTACAATGCACATTTCTTAAAAGTATGCCTAAAATGAGTTTTAATATCACTATTAATAAGGACTGTATGATTTCTGATTATATGATAATATCAGTCTTTGAATGCAAGATATTCAAAGTGTACCTGAGGTATACAGGAGCATCTCAATAAATTAGAATGTCATGGAAAAGTTCATTTATTTCAGTAATTCAACTCAAATTGTGAAACTCGTGTATTAAATAAATTCAATGCACACACACACTGAAGTAGTTTATGTCTTTGGTTCTTTTAATTGTGATGAATTTGGCTCACATTTAACAAAAACCCACCAATTCACTCTCAACAAATTAGAATATGGTGACATACCAATCAGCTAATCAACTCAAAACACAGGCAAAGGTTTCCTGAGCCTTCAAAATGGTCTCTCAGTTTGGTTCACTAGGCTACACAATCATGGGGAAGACTGCTGATCTGACAGTTGTCCAGAAGACAATCATTGACACCCTTCACAAGGAGGGTAAGCCACAAACATTCATTGCCAAAGAAGCTGGCCGTTCACAGAGTGCTGTATCCAAGCATGTTAACAGAAAGTTGAGTGGAAGGAAAAAGTGTGGAAGAAAAAGATGCACAATCAAGCAAAATCGATTCAAGAATTTGGGTGAACTTCACAAGGAATGGACTGAGGCTGGGGTCAAGGCATCAAGAGCCACCACACAAAGACGTGTCAAGGAATTTGGCTACAGTTGTCATCAGCAGCGTCTTACCTGGGCTAAGGAGAAGAAGAACTGGACTGTTGCCCAGTGGTCCAAAGTCCTTTTTTCAGACGAGAGCAAGTTTTGTATTTAATTTGGAAACCAAGGTCCTAGAGTCTGGAGGAAGGGTGGAGAAGCTCATAGCCCAAGTTGCTTGAAGTCCTGTGTTAAGTTTCCACAGTCTGTGATGATTTGGGGTGCAATTTCATCTGCTGGTATTGGTCCATTGTCTTTTTTGAAAACCAACGTCACTGCATCCGTTTACCAAGAAATTTTGGAGCACTTCATGCTTCCTTCTGCTGACCAGCTTTTTAAAGATGCTGATTTCATTTTCCAGCTGGATTTGGCACCTGCCCACACTGCCAAAAGCACCAAAAGTTGGTTAAATGACCATGGTGTTGGTGTGCTTGACTGGCCAGCAAACTCACCAGACCTGAACCCGATAGAGAATCTATGGGGTATTGTCAAGAGGAAAATGAGAAACAAGAGACCAAAAAAGGCAGATGAGCTGAAGGCCACTGTCAAAGAAACCTGGGCTTCCATACCACCTCAGCAGTGCCACAAACTGATCACCTCCATGCCACGCCGAATTGAGGCAGTAATTAAAGCAAAAGGAGTCCCTACCAAGAATTGAGTACATATACAGTAAATGAACATACTTTCCAGAAGGCCAACAATTCACTAAAAAAAAATTGTTTTATTGGTCTTATGAAGTATTCTAATTTGTTGAGATTGGTGGGTTTTTGTTAAATGTGAGCCAAAATCATCACAACTAAAAGAACCAAAGACTTAAACTACTTCAGTCTGTGCATTGAATTTATTTAATACACGAGTTTCACAATTTGAGTAGAATTACTGAAATAAATGACCTTTTCCACAGCATTCTAATTTATTGAGATGCACCTGTAATTGCAATAGTTCCACTTTAGCACAATCAAATGTACTTCAGTATATCTTTAGTTCGACCTCAGCTGTACAACTATAAGTGCATTAAGCACAAAATGAGTAGTTCCAATTTAGCAGACTTTAAGTATACCCGTATACCAATAGTACAATTGCAGGGTATTTTCATTATGCACATATATATATAAATGTATTTATTTTTTGTACATTTAGAAAAAATAAATGTATTTTAAATACATTTTAGTATATATTTTCCACTAGATTAGTGCAAATCAAGTAACAATGAGGTTTGTTGTTGATTATTTGTATTTCTGGTGATGTTTTGACAGAAGAATTTTTTTTTCTCTGCTTTTTCAGAATGATGATCAAATGAGTTTGTCAAGTCCTGTTGATAGTGAGTTCTTCCGCACACTGCTGGCAGAAGAAGGGGGAGATGTGAAAGAGTTACTGGATGCAGAAGAATACCTGGTGCCTCAGCCCGGTGGCATCTTCAACACACAAGGAGAAATGAGAGCCAACGGACCCAGCAGACACCACTCTCACCGGGTCAGAGATGATTAATAGAATAATCATATATATATGAATGAATGATATAATAATATATCATAATTATGTATGCCCTCTTGTTGTTTTAAAATCTCATTTTTTCTTCTGTGGAACAAAATGAGGTGGTTTAAAAAATGTTTCATGCTGCTCTTTGGCTGTTCTGTGCCCCCCAGATCCAACAGTTTATTTTTTACAAGCAGGTCGCGAAGAGCTTTATCTTTGTCTGCCAGTTGGAGAATGAACCTCCCTAGCTGATTTATCATTCCCAGGAAACTCCTCAGTTCACTCACATTGGAGGGCTCAGTCATGTTTCTGATAGCTGCGGTCTTCATTGCGTCAGGACTAATTCCTTCGGCAGAAATAATGCATTGTCCTCTTTGAAGCTCGCATTCTCACTTTCCTCTTTGAGCTGCCTTTTGCACCTCCTCCCAGCACCGTATTGCCTTTGCGCCCCTCCCCCGTTCTCCCCCATTTCCTCCAGAACATCATCGTATGCAGTCTCGACATGCCCATCCCCCGTTCTCCCCCATGATATGACACACTGTGCCTTCCAAATGTGATTTTGTAACAAGTGTTCCAGAAGTAGGTGCAAAGCCAAAGGGAAGACGCCTGAAGAAATAGCGACCAAATGGGGTTATGAAACATTGTGTTACCGTGCAGATTTCTCTGCTAACGGTATCTGACAGAATCCCATTTTGGCATCTAGCTTACTGAAAATTTGAGGGCCAGCCAACATTCCAAGTGTCTGTTCGACTGACAGCAGAATGTATTTCTCTCGGCGAACGGACTCATTCAACTTGGAGAGGTCTACACATATTCAAAAAGCACCCCGACTTCTCTTCGGACCACAACCATCCCGGCACACCAGTCCCGGCACACCAGTCTGTTGGTTCCTCCACTCTACTAATTACTCCTAATGTCTCCATACGATGCAGTTCCTCTTCAACTTTCCCCATTAAAGGTAGCGGGATCCGTCTCTGGTTTTGAGTGAGAATGGAGTGGCTCCAGGTTTCAGACTGATTACATGGCTGTCGTACTTCTCTCAAACCACTGCACAATTTTGGGTAGCACATCTTTTAGTATTTTGATGTCGATGCTATCCAATCATGCCCACAAGCCCAAGCTTTGAGATAGGCGGTCGTCCAAGAAGTGCAGTATGCAGATTTCTTATTTACATAACACTTCGTCCTCTGACTGTCTTCCGCCTCTCTTTAGCAGAAGCCTGGCAACTCCAACTACCAAAGGAACTTGCCCTGGCCCAACCAACAGCTTCCGTTGCATCCCCGAGGGCAGGTTATTTTTCTTTTAAAAATCTCTCTGAACATTTTTTGCTGGAATGACGGTGACATCAGAGCCCTGTATCGATCTTAAATGACACTCGTTTGTGACCAATGTCTATGTCTACCATCCATGGTTTGCCAGGACCTGCGATGCTGCCCAGAAATATGGGGTCACCCTCACACACACTTAACACTGCATTCAGAGCACACACTGGGCACCCTCAGATTTTTACATAATTTGTTAGGCTGCAGGAGTGACTTTAGTTTAGGGTTGTTCCCTTTCTGGGGTCTAGGCAGCATGAACACTGTTTCAGCAGCCACAGTGTTCCCTTCTTGGGGTCTATTTATAAGCTTTCCCTTGCCGCTTGCTGTCGTTTTCACCTCCTCGCTTTGTCTTTCCATTGCACTTTATCTCAGCAGCCACAGTATAATCCAGCGCTGTATACCGCTTGCTGTCGTTTCACGTCTGTCCGCCAAACTTTATATCCAGTCCCCTATAATCCCTGTATACTGTAATGCAGAAAGTCAAACCGCCAGAGCATGTCACAAATTAATCCACAGCCAACCCCACAACGAGTCTTATTTTAATCCTGTCTAAACTCTCATCATGAACAAAGCACGTAAAATACAATTCCCACGAAGTGTGCTCAAAGCCTGTCACAAATTAATCCACAGATTCTTTGTTTTGGCCGTGTCTGCCAGCGGTACCCCAGAGAATTCATAAATCACATTTCTCTTTCCCACGTGTGCTTCATGCTTACGTATACTTTGAAAGTATCCACCTGGGTTTAATCCCCAGAGAATTTTCATGGTTGCTCGCGAAACAGTAAATGAAAGTATCCTGGTTTTTCATTTTGCCCAGTTTTCAAAAAGTCTCGCCGATTATACGTTCGAAACCTTATAGAATCTAGGTCTGCTGCTCTTGGGCGCATTTTCTCCGCCGTCCATTCTGTGGTTTAGCTCAAAAGTCTTGGGCGGCGTCCCGAATGTATCTGAATATAGCTAACTAAAGCGTCTGCTGCTCTTGCAGGCGCAGCGACCACATTAAACTACATCACTTCTGACACCATCGCTTTTAAATAAAAGACTCTTCCCAATGTATCCAGGCTTTTATGAACCTTTTACTGAAACTAACAATTACATGTTAAACTACATCACTTCTGACACCATGTCAGCCTATCGTGGCAGCCTACGTGCTTTTACACATCAATAAGGATACCTCCACACTCACCTCAGAGGCATCAATAACCCCACACTCACCTCAGAGGCATGTGCTCTGGTTGTATTGTAAACAATGGCGTCATCAGTATTGCTTATCAATTTGAGCTCGAATGAGACGCAGAGAAAAAATAGTGAAGAGGATCATGCAGAACCTGTGCAAGTACGGCTCTTAATGGTATGTTTTTTGTTTGTTGTTGTCTCATACTTTTAGATATGCTGTTATTTGTAGATGCTACTGTTTATGTTAGCTTTTAATATATGGTTTTATTCTGATTAAAGCTTTAATACAGCACGGCAACCGCATGTGCTTCCATGTTTAATGCTTGTCATGGTATGTATGACAAGCGTAAGTATATAATTGGAACACAGTTTATTAGAGCTGATTATCGAGATCGAGAGAGAGAGAGAGAGAGAGAGAGAGGCAGAGCAGGGCAATGCAAGGAACAGGATTAATAACCGCTGCTTTAGAACATTGATTTTGAAACTTGTGAATCCATTAGAATCGTTAGAAGACAGAATCGCGATTCATATATGAATAGATTTGTTTATGCACCCCTAGTTTTGACGGCATGGCAACAACCCTTCCTCTTAGTGCAGCATGGCCTCGCCCCCTTCGATGCTTGTTCCCGGGGGCGGGGTTTATCTGGGTTTGTGACGTCACGAACCCGGGAAGTAACTCATTGTAGTCCCTACAAGCCGTTTTTGTAGGCATTAAACTGCCATAATTTTAAAAGACAATAGCTTCGTTTACATTGAACTTTCAGCACTGTAACTTTGCAGATATTGTTTATACTCAAACAGCAACATTACACACTAACTAACATTTAAAAAAGTTAAATTGCACCCCTTAGCTAAACAACTTTACCATTCATTCAAGATACTTTGAAGGACCTATCTGAGAGGTAAGAGTCAAACCACTGGAGTGCCGTTCCTGAGATGCCCTTTCTCAATAGGGTTGACAGGAGGATCTGGTGGTTGACCGTATCAAAAGCAGCAATTATAATGTATATTATATAACAAGGCAGACAGGCTGAACGAAAATGCAAATTCCCTCTGATAGTAGGTGTCAAATTGAAATACAGTGTTAACCATGGCTACATCTACACACCAAGCAGTGCTGCACTTATAAACACTAATTTATTAGATGTGATACAGAGGTAAGATAAAAAAGAAAGTGCAATTGGAACTTAGACAGTCTGTTACAGTACATTTAGATATAAATACATATAACCCCCAAACAGCTTACCATATGTCCTTGCGTGTGTGGGGAGAAAGGGCACAACCAGAAGAGAATAAATCTCAAAACACATTTAATGACTACAGTGAAAGGGTATACACACATCCACAGGTAGCGACGAGACCAACCCCCAACTAAACACACAGAGGGCTTGAAATAGACAGGGTAATCAACTCAAAGGCAAGACAGGTGTGCAAATTAACAATGTAATGACAGGAACACAGGGAAAACTGTCACAGGACAAAAAACTACACTAAAACAGAACTAAACTGTGACACCATAAATAACTTGATCAGTAAGATTCTCATGACAGCAGTTGACCTGAAAAAAAACTGACATTAGAAGTTTCTATAATTTTTTCTATTAGTGTCTTTTGTGGCAAGCTAAATTTATTCAGCAGCATATATTCTGTGCTTGAATTGAGACACGTTTCAGAATGCAGTGGGCTTATGTAGCTAGGAACATGAGCATTTGTGTAGTCCTGTAGAACTTCTGTTTCATGTCAAGCCCCTGTTGAAAAAAACAGCATATGCATCAAATTACATTTAATTTGAGTTATTGTAATACTTCAACAAACTAAATGGAAATATAATATATATATATATATATATAAATTTATAAATGTGTATGTATATATATATTATATATATATATATATATATATACGGATGTGTGTGTGTGGTTGTACATACACATATGTAGTTTTTTTTGGTGTTTGGCTTAGTGTTATGTTAGAATCATTATTATACTATTATACATTTTTGTTCTTTAATATTTTGAATTGTTTTTAGCTTTTATTTTTTTCATTTAAATGTTACGTTTTTAAATTTAGTTGTATGCATTTGTCTTTTATTTAATTTCTTTATTTTTTAAATGTGTATTGGTAGCATTTATAAAGTTTTAGTTTTGGATCTGTTTTGGTTGTTTTAATACTACAATTGATTGCTTCTGTTGTACTCATTTGGAGGTCGCTTTGGATAAAAGTGTCTGCTAAATAACTAAATAATAATAATAAATAAACAAAGGTATGTTTTTAAGCATGGCTGCTGGTTTAAGCTGGTCATGAGCTGGTTTAAGCTGGTCATGTGCTAGTCATGAGCTAGTTTAAGCTGGTCATGTACTGGTAATGAGCTTGTTTAAACTGGTCATGTGCTGGTCATGTACTGGTCATGAGCTGGTTTAAGCTGGTCATGTATTGGTCTGGTGGTTTAAGCTGGTTATGAGCTGAGCTGGTCATTTGGTCAAGCTTTTAAGTGGTTATGTACTGGTAATAAGCTGGTTTAGCTGGTCATGAGCTGTTTAAACTGCAGGCTGGTCAGCTGGTCAGTACAAAATACAAATTAAGCTCAATACTAGTATAATGAGGAGTGAAATGTGTTCCTGCATTAACCCATCCAAGTGGAGCAGTGGGCAGCCGACATGAGCGCCCGGGGAGCAGTTGGGGGGTTCGGTGCCTTGCTCAGGGTCTACCTCACGTGGACTTCCTGCCAACCGGGATTCGAACTCACAATCTTGGGTTACTCGGGTTTCAAGACCAGCTCATCCATTTGGCCACCTGCCCCTAGCATCATGAGCTGGCTTAAGCTGCTTTGGTCAAGCTTGTTTAAACTGGTCATACTGGTCTAAGGAGCAGGACTAGTTCCAGCACATGTCCTAACTAACCCAGCTCAACCAGCAGCCATGCTTCGAACAATAATCAGCATATCCTGTTTTTTCAACAGGGGCAGTCCCTGAACTGCTAACAATCATGTAACTGTTTTTTTGTTTTTCATCTCCAGAGTACAGATCAAGGCTTAGAGGTGGATGGAATGCCAAGCGGGAGGGAATTGTACTCTTCTGTCAGCATGCTGGGGCAAAGTCAGTACCCAACTCTTCCTGTGAGGGCAACAGCCAATGGCATGTGGCCTGGTACACAATACCCATCTCTGGTACGGAGCACATCGCACCATTCTGCTGGAGGGCAATCAGACTCAGTGTTCTTGGACGGTTATGTGGAGGACAATGGCCCTCCATCCAGTCCTTGTCGCTATTCTAAAGACCCCACCCTCCCCAACGGTATACATGGAGAGCTGGAGACTGATGGTCCTAACAGTTTCCTTTCACACACACTGCCACGTGGAGCACACACACAACCTGGTGAGTGAAATATATCATTTGCAGTAGGCAACTCATTTTACTTCCATAGAGACATATTAAAATATTATTTTGCATCTGAATAATTTCAAATGAAAGAGTAATTTTAAGGGAAATCAAGTTTTGATTAAATATTATAACGACATAAAAAAATAAAATAAAAATAATATATATATATATATATTATATATATACACAGGTTGTTTTTTCATTTTAAGATGAATAAAATTAACACACCCAATAAATGGCAGATGTTAAAATGCATATATTATTAATAATTTTTTTTAATTAATTATAAAATAATAATATCACAATATTTATTTTTATTATTAGAATAATACTTACTAATAATACTTAAAATAATGCTTATATTATATTATATAATCACAGTGTTGGGGATTAACTAGTTGCACACAATTAAATTACAATATAAATGTAAGTGTAATCACAGTTACACAACACAGAAAATGTAAACACAAAGGGGGTTACACACACACACACACACACACACACACACACACACACACCACACACACACACACACACACACCACCACACACACACACACACACACACACACCACACACACACACACACACCACACACACACACACACACACACACACACATTCTTCTTTTATTTGGATCAACAAGGTAAGCAACAAAAACAGAATCCAAATACCTTGGGAAGTCAGTTTGCAAGATGACAGGTACACATGGCTAACAAAGATTAACAAGTCCTTATATTTATGAAATTCAACGCTCATGGATAGACAAAACATATTTGTTTCCATATTTGCATACTCCCTATAATGACTGAAATTGAACAATAGCAAGTTAGCAAGTTTTTTTGCTTTCTTTTTTTTCACACACGTTGTGTTTTCCATGTTTTATGGGGACATTCCATAAGCATAATGGTTTTTAACCTGTACAAACTGTATTCTCTATCTCCCTACACCTAAACCTACCTTTCGCAGGAAACTTTCTGCATTTTTAGATTTTCAAAAAACTTAATTTTGTATGATTAAGCTTGTTTCCTCATGCGGACCTAAATAAATTCTCCACAAGGTCAAAATTTACTGGCATTACTATACTTGTGGGGACATTTGGTCCCCATAACTTGATAAATACCAGGTAAATACACACACACACATACACAGATTTGATTTTCAGATCACAGATTTTTTTTTTTTATGTTTCAATAGTCCAGGACACAGAATAACACACATACTTATTTGATAACTGTTTTACTTCCTGTTTGGTTTTTTGTATATTTGAATTATTTTTGAATAACTGTATTTTTCCAAAGCATTGTTAGATGCTATCTCAAAGTAAAAATAGGTGCTAAAGTGATTTTGTGGTGGCTGTGCTTTAAAATAAATTATTATAATCTTAATTCAAGCGATAAAGGATTTTGAAAGTCTGACAGTAATTAGTGTTGAGTACTACTTAGTGTTAAGTTAACCCAGCCTGCTTTAAATGTTTCAAAATGATTATCAGTTGAAAACATTAGTTAGAAATTTAGAAAATTAATCAACAAGTAATCAAATGTAATCAGTTACATTACTTTAATAAAGTAATTATAATAGTTACTCTACTTATTTCATTTTAAATCTGAAACCTATTACATTTCCGAAGTAACCTTCCCAACACCGATCATCTAAATTAAAAATAATACACTAAATGTCTATTATCGGCCATTCTCTGATACTGTTCCAATATATTGTGAATTTCAACAATTTTAGCAAACACTTAACTCAACTAAATCTCACTTCACATTGTTGTTGATGAATATCCTTTTTCCCGAATAAGCACATTACATTAGAGAAGTAAGAGCTGCCTTTTCACACCGACTTTTTAAATATTCTCTTTGATTGCAGAGTATGTGAACCAGGACGTCCCATGTGAGCGTCCCAGCACCCTTCCACGCAAAGCGAGCGAGAGGAGATTCATTAACGGTCTTTATACAGGGAACAGTGTGGATAACCCAGAGTACCTGGTGCCAATGCGCAACATCTCCCCCATTTCACCTGCCTTCGACAACCCCTACTATCATGATATCGCAGCTAAAGCTCAGGCAGTCGCCAGAGCATCCATAAACGGAGGTACGACTCACAGGCAGCCCAATGGCTACATGACCCCCACAGCAGAAAACCCAGAGTACCTGGGCTTAGCAGAGACATGGAGCGGTCAGATGGAGTATACTTGAGAGGAAGCATTCGGTACAGTTTGAGTGCAAGCGTGAGCGGTGAGGTTGTGTGCGTGAGTGAGCGAGTGAGTGAGTAAAAGACGTATTTTGTGAAGGACATTCTCAGTCGGAATGGTTTCTCATGGCTTTCTAACTAAATCATTATAAATATGTAGCATTCTGTACTGGAGTTGGAACTTGAAGATTGATGCATTTCCAGTCTTTGCCAAAAAGTCAGCCATCTGACAAAAACATGGTACGTTGTTTTTTTTAAGACTGCTTGAATGATGTTAAAACTGGATAATGTACACTACACTAAGGACTTTTGGGGAGATTTTTTGCTTTTGGTCATCTCGTTAAAACATTACCTTTTCTGGAGATTCAATTCAATTCCAAGCCAGGACCATACACACTGCTTTCCAGAGCGCTGCGTGAGAGCCGGACGGGAGCTGGACACAATCAAAGCCGCTCTGTTCTGTGTGTAAAGGCCTTGGGTGAGCAGCTACAGTGCCAGCGGATGAAAGACAGACATTATTGCCATTTGAAATGGGCATTATGTGTTCAGCGATGCAACTGGCTCTGAAGATTCATCACCATTTCTTATCTGTGACATATCCAGGTTTTCTGATTTGTTTGGGTATTTTTTTTTAATTCCTTGTGTTTGAGCATTGACTATCTTCGTTATGGGCTGGGTAACAGTTGTACAGATATATATATATATATATATATATATATGTAGAGCAACAGGTGTCCAGGTCATATTGCACACTAATTTTAAATATTGTGCATAAAGAAAAATCTAATGCCTATGTTTTTATAGATTATTTTTTATTATAATTAATTGCATTTCCTCCCCAGAATCTCATTAGTGTACATATGAACTGTTGTTCAAAAGTTTGGATTGATACTTTTATTCAGCAAAGTTGCATTTTATTAATTTATACTGTAAAAAGTAAATGTAAAGACTATTTGGACTGTTTTAAATAAATGCTGCTCTTTTGAACTTTGTATTCATCAAGTAATTGTAAATGCAAAATTGTAAAAGTAAATGCATAATGGCTTCCACAAAAACATTAAAACAACAAAAAACACATCAATTATAAAATAAAATATTGAGCAGCAAATCAGCATATTAGAATGATTTCTGAAGGATCATGTGACACTGACGACTGGAGAAATGATGCTGAAAATTCAACGTTGCCATCACAGGAATAAATTACATTTTAAAATTATCGCGATTAATCGCATCCAAAATAAACGTTTTTGTTTGCATAATATACGTGTGTGTTCTGTGTATATTTATTACGCATATATAAATACATACACATACAGTATATATTTTGAAAATATTTACATGTCTATATTTATGTTCATATAATTTATATTATACATATATTTAATATATAAACATAACATATTATTCTGAAATATATCAATCATGTGTGTGTATTTATATATGCATAATAACTGTACACAACACACAAATATATTATGTGAACAAAAACTTTTATTTTGGATGCGATTAATCGCGATTAATTGTTTAACAGCACTAATTAAAACTGAACACAGTTCTTTAAAATTGTAATAATATTTCACAATATTACAGTTTTACTGTATTTTTGATCAAATGAATTAAGCCTAATTAAATCTTGATTATTCCAAGCTTTTGAACGGAAGTGTTTGTATATATATATACAGTATCATTTTCATCATGCATGAATGGAGGAGTTCTTAATTAAATGTCATGATGCAAAATGTCTTACTGGTACTGGTAGAATTCATTATCTTTAGGCAAAAATATGGTTTGTTTTGGCCCTTTTGATTTTGGGTTGAAATATGACCTGGATATATCTTGAGGTAAATATGTTTATCTCCCTGTATTTTTTTTTATTATGATGTTATCTAATGGAATTTCTTCTTTGCAGTGATGAAAACAATGTGGTATTAACTGATGCGAAAGGGCCTTGCTATCAGAACGACTGGTTTATTTGTAATAAGATGTTGAAATCAATGTTTAACCCCAAATGTGATCATTGGAAGTTCATAATGTCTATTTTGATTATTTTATAAGAACTGATTTGATTATTTTATAAGGCACGACACATCCTACTCATTTAAATGTGCCTCACATATACGCAGAAAAGCGGCTAACACTAAACACAGTGTTGTGGGGTAAATACTTCATGTTTTAGAATGTGGTCTGATTTCCATGTACTAGCAGCTGTGGCCTCCGGCTGGACGAACACCCCTTCAATGCCCCCATTGTTCCAAATGACAACGTGTGCCTTTTGTTAACTACCCGACTCCAGCGTCCAGTTAATATGTCACTTCTTTGAGGAAAGACGTGAATGTTTTGTCCTTGCCATGTCAATACGAATTGCCAGTTCATACATTATGCAGTTATTTTCACTAAACCGCATCTCAAATTCCAGATGTTTGAAAATCTATCAGGCTCTCGCATTTGATTGTTGATTTTCCTGAGTATGAAATGAGAAATTTGGCTTTGGGAGTATGTGAAGCAGTTGCCACAGATGATTAACTGGGAGTGAATGCAGGCGCTGGAGTGAGAGAGTGATATAATGTGTGCTAATGGCACTCCAGTGTGTTCTGACGTCAGCTCAAACAATGACGTGATTGTTTTTCACAGTAAGAGATGGGGAAAACTGTTTGTTGAATTTATTCCTTGACTGCATAGCCAAGACAGTCTACATGTTTTTTTTTTGGTCCAGGCTATTGGTTCGGTTTGAGAAATTAGTAGAAATAGATACAAAATCATATAGTAGCAATCCGTTTGAACTTCCTGAGCATTGGGGAGCTTTAACTAGTTTAACTTGTTTTAGCAATTGTGTTTGATGACATAACTGATGCAGAAATAACACACCTCCTCTTTGACAGTCGTTCAGTTGCCTTCTTTTGCTATGTGATGCTATACTAGAATGTTTATTTTTCCCAAGATGCTTAAGAAGATTTTCCATATTTTATTTTAGATGTAAAACTCTCATTTGCAGTAAGTCACAATGTTTGACAATTAAATTAAGCACCGACCGTAGCTTCTGAGTTTTAGGTCCAGCTCTTTTTGAAATGCCATATATCAACATTGATGCCAGCCAAAATTATTTCAGGATCCAAAGTCTATGCAAACACATCGAAGGAACTTTAAAATCTGATATCCCATGACTTTAACAAAATATACACACTTTGAATGTTTAATATTGAATTTTGTACTTTTTATATGCATAATTGTCCAAATCCCAGCTTGTGGTTGAATGGTAGACTCGAGTTTGGTGTAATATTGCTATTTTTCTTGTGAGCCAACATGTTTTATTGTAAATATACTGTATACAATAATTGACTCGATGCACTGTGATCTGTACACTCTACTTTGAGGACTCTAATGGTGCCAGTTTGCAAAAATCTTTTGAGAGATATTTTAAACAGTGCTTCTGGGTAACCAGACTTGTACCAAGTGGCTTATTAAGTGGTTTCTGTATTACTGGTAAGCAGGTCCATTTTGATGCCTACAACTGGGGTGAACAATCTCATCTGCCCCTTTTGTTATTCTACAAAAAGTATTTTGTGAGATAATAAAATTAAATGAAATCAGAAACAAACTACAATCCATGTGATTTAATGACATCTGTAGCACAAACTCATCTGCTTCATGGAGTTTAGGTAACATGACTGGATGCTTTAGGAAGTTCATGAATCAATGTCAGTATAACCTGTCCTATTTCATATACATAAAATATATTAATTCTTCTGTTAGTGTTATATATGCTTAGAAAACATAAGCTTACGTTTTCAGAAGATTATTATTCATAATTTACCAGTTCTACATATAAATGATATTGTGTTAAAAATGAACTTAAAAATGGTTTTAATTCATCTTTTGACATAGAGAAAAATATACAGATACTGTATCAAAACTCAAAATTCCAAGTCCAAAAATAATTTATTGATCTGACTTATCTCTATCTGAAATATGTGACCTGTGATGAACACATGAACACATGGCCATCGAGTCACAAAATGAGGAAGTAGAGACCGAGAAGATAATGTTCATGTTTAATGATAAGAGTAAGTCAAGGAATGTTGGGCAAATATTGTGCTGTTCCAGTCGTATATCATCAGCAAACAGTGCCACACAGAGGTCAGTGTTCTGCAGACACACTAATATCATATTCCTGTAAAAATGTTTTTAATATAAAAATATAAAGCTTAAAAAGGTTTGCATTTAAATGTAGATTTTAAATTATATAAATATTGCTCATTGTTTCATAGATGAACTGTAGCTCAATGCTGCTTACGTTACTGCCAGTAATATAATTATATAAGTTATAAAAAAAAATTCTGATTTGACAATTAACTGAACCATACTACCTGACGCAAAAAGTTGAGTGCCGCCGGCATCTCTGCCTCCAACCTCGTTGGATATAAGATTATCTTGTTTACAGTATAAAAACGTACCTATACACTTATATGTTCTGGTTTTGTCTACCATTGATTTGCACACCTAATTTGCACAATTGTAAGTAATTACATCATGTGAGTCTCTACCATTAAACCTTTTTTGTTCCAAATTGTCCATACTTTATTTGGCTGATAACAAGTACTGATAATTATAATAACAAGGAGACAATAAAAAACATTTATGAAAATGTTATTATACATATAAATTAAATTAATGCAACACTGTGTTAAAAATCAGTTTCAAAATGTATAACAGAAGATTTGGCAAGCATGATGAATCATCAGCACACCGTTTTCTTAAGTGGACACAATGTAAGTACTACAAAGAAAGCTGAATACATTAGGATGATGATTTGATGCTTCTGCCAAACATTTCTGATGGATTCTTAGAAGTGCTAGATGACCTGTCAAATACTAAATAGTGCTTGTAGGTAGACCATCGACCGTGCGACTCCACCGGGCAGGGACACCGGCAAGGGATATAAGTATCGCTTTTTATTTATCCTCTTTCCTACTACTTGTTTCACTTCTGTTTTAGTTTTTATAATCAATTCTTACTATGTGTAAGGAAGTAGTTGTTTGTTAGCATGTGTGTTTGGCAGTGTTATTTTTTTAGGATTACTGTTAAACTACTGCCATTTGATGTATCTATTTTAATTTGAGTTAAATTATGTCTGAATTTACTGTCTTTATAGGTATTTTCTTAAGTTTTAGTTTTATTTAATTTGAGTTATTTTAGTAACGTAACTTCTAGCAATTAAATTTATATATATATATATATATATATGTATATGGGGTTTGGCTTAGTGACATGTTAAAATATTTATTATACTCATACCTTTTGTTGTTTTAATATTTTGAATTGTTTTTAGCTTTATTTTTTGTTTTCATTTAAATGTTTTGTTTTGAAATGTTGTATGCATTTGTAATTTTTATTTAATTTCTTTATTTTCTTAAATGTGTGTAAATATAGTATTTATAGAGTTTTCAATTATAGTTTGTTACTTTTTCTTATTTGTAAGTTGCTTTGGATAAAAGCGTCTGCTAAATGACTAAAAAGTAAAGTAAAGTAAAAGACTTTCTGACACACTTTCACACTGAATGGTTTCTCTGTGGAAATCTCAAAACGGTCAATCATTGCTATACTGTGTCCAATTTTGTGCCCGTCACAGTTGTCTAAAACAGTGTTTGTGCAGGCAGATCCAATATGAGGTGCATGAGGTTAAAATAAGTATTTAAAATGAAGTGAGATTTGTCCTTATGTCTGACATGAAAAGCAGCATAAGGAAATAAAACCTTTATGTCCATTCCTATAGAATTTAGCTCCAACCTCAATCAAACTCACCTGCCTGCCTGCCTCTCTTGGTTAGCCTATTCAGGTGTATTTTATTAGGGTCGGAGCTCAACTCTGCAGTAAAGTGGACCTCAAGGGCCAGAGTCAAGAACCCATGTAATAAAGGTTCCCAAGTTTGGCATATCTGTATAATACTTTAAGATCACTGAAAAATTTGAGTTTATGCCACAGCAGTCAATTTTTTTCTGCAGACACACAAGTTACATTCAGTTAGTGACACTGAATGGTGCCGTGTGTAGCTGAGCATCTCCTCCAGCCTTCAGTGTGTAGCTGAGCATCTCCTCCAGCCTTCAGTGTGTAGCTGAGCATCTCCTCCAGCCTTCAGTGTGTAGCTGAGCATCTCCTCCAGCCTTCAGTGTGTAGCTGAGCATCTCCTCCGGCTTCAGTGTTTAGCTGGCATCTCCTCCAGCTTCAGTGTGTAGCTGAGCCTCTCCTCCGGCATTCAGTGTGTAGCTGACCATCTCCTCCGGCCTTCAGTGTGTAGCTGAGAATCTCCTCCAGCCTCCAGTGTGTAGCTGAGCATCTCCTCCAGCTTCAGTGTGTAGCTGAGCATCTCCTCCGGCCTTCAGTGTGTAGCTGAGAATCTCCTCCAGCCTTCAGTGCGTAGCTGACCATCTCCTCCGGCCTTCAGTGTGTAGCTGACCATCTCCTCCGGCCTTCATTGTGTAGCTGAAATCTCCTCCGGCATTCAGTGTGTAGCTGAGCATCTCTCTGGCCTTCAGTGTGTAGCTGAGAATCTCCTCCGGCCTTCAGTGTGTAGCTGAGAATCTCCTCCAGCCTTCAGTGTGTAGCTGACATCTCCTCCGGCCTTCAGTGTGTAGCTGACCTCTCCTCGGCCTTCAGTGTGTAGCTGAGCCTCTCCTCCGGCCTTCAGTGTGTAGCTGCCATCTCCTCCGGCCTTCAGTGTGTAGCTGAGCATCTCCTCTGGCCTTCAGTGTGTAGCTGAGCCTCTCCTGGCCTTCAGTGTGTAGCTGAGCCATCTCTCCGGCCTTCAGTGTGTAGCTGACCATCTCCTCCGGCCTTCAGTGTGTAGCTGAGCATCTCCTCCGGCTTCAGTGTGTAGCTGACCATCTCCTCGGCCTTCAGTGTGTAGCTGAGCATCTCCTCCAGCCTTCAGTGCGTAGCTGACCATCTCCTCCGGCCTTCAGTGTGTAGCTGACAATCTCCTCCGGCCTTCAGTGTGTAGCTGACATCTCATCCAGCCTTGATTGTTGTAGCTGAGCCTCTCCTCGGCCTTCAGTGTGTAGCTGAGAATCTCCTCGGCCTTAATGTGTGTAGCTGAGAATCTCCTCCAGCCTCCAGTGTGTAGTGACCATCTTCCGGCCTTCAGTGTGTAGCTGAGCATCTCCTCCGGCTTCAGTGTGTAGTGACCATCTCCTCCAGCCTTCAGTGTGTAGCTGACCATCTCTCCTTTCCCAGTGGTAGCTGACAATCTCCTCGGCCTTCAGTGTGTAGCTGACAATCTCCTTGGCCTTCATGTTGTAGCTTGAGCATCTCCTCTGGCCTTCAGTGTGTAGCTGAGAATCTCCTCCAGCCTTCAATGTGTGTAGCTGAGAATCTCCTCCAGCCTTCAGTGTGTAGCTGACCATCTCCTCCGGCCTTCAGTGTGTAGCTGACCATCTCCTCCGCCCTTCAGTGTGTAGCTGACATCTCCTCCGGCCTTCAGTGTGTAGCTGACATCTCCTCCGGCCTTCAGTGTGTAGCTGAGCATCTCCTCCAGCCTTCAGTGTGTAGCTGACCCTCTCCTCCTGGCCTTCAGTGTGTAGCTGACCATCTCCTCGGCCTTCAGTGTGAAGCTGCCATCTCCTCCGGCCTTCAGTGTGTAGCTGAGCATTCCTCCGGGCTTCAGTGTGTAGCTGACCATCTCCTCCGGCCTTCAGTGTGTAGCTGAGAATCTCCTCCGCCTCAGTGTTTAGTGAGCATCTCCTCAGCCTTCTGTGTGTAGCTGGCAATCTCCTACCGGCATTCAGTGTGTAGCTGACCATCTCCTCGGCCTTCAGTGTGTAGCTGTCATCTCCTCTGGCCTTCAGTGTGTAGCTGAGAATCTCCTCCAGCCTTCAGTGTTTAGCTGAGCATCTCTCCAGCCTTCAGTGTGTAGCTGGCAATCTCCTCTGGCATTCATTGTGTAGTGAGCATCTCCTCCGGCCTTCAGTGTTTAGCTGAGATCTCCTCGGCCTTCAGTGTGTAGCTGACATCTCCTCCAGCCTTCAGTGTGTAGCTGACCATCTCCTCCGATGGTGAGTCATCGTCTCAGCAGGTTGCAATGTGTTTTTTTTTTCTTAACTGATCCCACTTACTGTTTAGTCAAATCTAGCCGAACTATATGAAATGAAAATGTACAAAAATGTAGTCAGTACCTTTTTAAATTGTCAGAAATAAAAATGAGAAACATTAGAAATTAATTTTTGTTAAGTATTCAGTTTAAATTGCACATGAGTTAAGTTAAATAAGTACAACCCCCAAAACAATATTTAAATGCAGCAACGTTAGTGAAATAAATTAACTCTTTCCACCTAAAATTTATGAATTTTAAATAAAAGAGGGCAAAGGGCTGGCGTTTCTTCCAGGGTTTTAATCAGACACGCCACTAAGTAATTTAAATTTTTAACGAACTTGTGTATTTTAACATTTTATTTCTCATATTCACACTATGCATAAAATGATTGCAAGACATTTCATGGTAACGTTACATGACCCGTTTCTGCTCACCAGCTCCCTTGTTGTTTATTAGCATTGATAACCCTAAATAAAATGTGAATATAATGTGGCTACTTCAGAATAAGCACATCTAAAACATATCTTACTTACCTTTATGAAAATGTTGAGGGTAAACGAACATAAACTGAGATGATGATTTTGCATATCACCTCTGAAAACCAGGCCATCTGATGTGCGACGGCTCTTGTTGTTTTTTCTTTTTTTTCAAGTGCGAGACCTAACTGTCCTTATTCGTGGTGAGGTTTTGACCTTTTCTATCATGCATTAACTATTGCAGACGTTAACACAAAAGAACGTTAATTTTGAAGCAAATGAAAAAGACAATTCTCCAAATACAGAACACCTCAGCTTTGATACCTTACAAATGGTGGCGATACCCAAGATGCACTTCAATTCTGGTGAGTGTGACGTCACCTGTCAAAGACCGATAGCTGTATGAAAACAGCTGTTCTCACAGAAAAAAAACGGATGAACTTGGAATTGCGATTGCGACAATATATGGTTTATTTGTATTTTTCAAGTCATCTCCAGGTAATAAATAAAATATATGAACAATGCAGTGCTAATTGACATAGCATTCATTAATGTAGCCTATAAAACTATTCTTCCTAATAATATGATTTAGAAAAAAAGTGTTTGTAGTATATAAACAAATCATTATTATTAGTTATTGTCCAGCAGTGTATTTTTTAACATTAACATTTTTAATGTTTTTTTAAATAATCTCTTCTGCTCAGAAAGCCTGCATTTATTTGATCCAAAATACAATTTTACTATGTACAACAGCTGCTTTCTATTTGAATATCATGTTAAAATGTAATTTATTTCTATTTTCTTTTATTTTTATTAAAAATCTTACTGTTCAAAAACTTTTGACTTTTTGAAGGTTATATACATTACACAGATTTACATTTTAATGTGTGATATATATATATATATATACAGGTGCAACTCAATAAATTAGAATGTCATGGAAAAGTTAATTTATTTCAGTTTCAACTAAATAAATATCAAATGCCCACAGAATGAAGTAGTTTAAGTCTTTGATTCTTTTAATTGTGATGATTTGGCTCCAATAAACAAAAGCCACCAATTCACTATCTCAACAAATTAGAATACATCATAAGAC